>JBBPJP010000544.1:0-19844 GCA_038088775.1 Boletus barrowsii | reverse complement strand
AGGAACCAGAACCGCAGGGGATCGTCATTATCGATGCTGGAGGTGGTACCATCGACTTGAGTGCATATTCCATCAAGTTATCGCCTCCGAAAGAGTTCAAGGAGATCGCGCCTGCAGAATGTGAGGCCCTCTTGGACGATTTAAATTCTTTCTAATAAATTATCTCCACAGGTCGACTCCAAGGATCGGTTTTCGTGACGCAAAGAGCTCACATGTTTCTCAAGGGTATGCGGTACTCGAAACTTCAGACACCGTAATCATTTCACGTTCTGTTACAGCCAAGCTTGCCAACTCACGATATGGGTCGCCTGACGTCGTCCAGCAAATGAAAGAGATTTTCGACAAGACTACGAAACTGAGGTTCCGTGATGCTGACGATCCGCAATACATCAAATTTGGGACTGTCCGTGACAAAGATCCCCAATATGACATTCGTTCTGGTCAGCTCAAGTTGGCTGGGTAAGCGGACTCCTTATAGTTGGCGCATAGTAGTCTTAACTTCGACACCTCCACAGCGAAGACGTTGCAACATTCTTCGAACCCTCCGTGGAGGCGATCGCTGATGCCTTTGAGAAACAACGCCGGGCTGCGACGAGGTTACAGATCCAGATCAAAGTCAGCTTTACTTTGACGTCTCATTTGGCGCGTGGATTGACGAGTACTCTCTAGCATGCTTTCCTAGTAGGCGGTTATGCTGCTAGTGATTTCTTGTATCGCCGTCTTCAACAACATCCAGTATTTTCGAATGTGCACCTGTGCAGGCCTTCGGGACACCCGTATGTATCGTCACATCCTAATTGAATCGTGCTTGTTGAATACTCACCCCATCCCAGTAACAAGGCCGTCGCAGATGGTGCTGTGTCTTCCTACACCGACCCGCTTGTCACCTCGCGAACGTCAAGATACACGTATGGTATAAACATTTTTAGACCATACAAACCTTCTCTTTTCGATCACCGAGAAAGAGCACATACCCAATTCGCTACACCGTCGGGATCCATGGCCTTGCCAAACGGATTCCAATCAATCTTGCTGAAGGTCTCTACCTAGCTATCGACGTCATGCTAGCTCACCGTTCACTTTGCCAACAGGGTGTTCAAGTCTCGGAGCAACAAGAATTTCGCCAGTCATTTTTCAGAGAGGGGAATACGCCCTCCGAATTAGCACACGTTAATGAATCTATTCTGGCGTACAGGGGTGAGCTTCTCGATCCCGCATGGAAGGACAAGGAACCTGGTAAGCCTTTTGATCCACATGGCTGAGAGGCGTCGCTGACGAGTTGTCTCGAAATGCAAGCACGCTTCACGACATTGTGCAATGTCCTTGCTGACACGTCTGCAATTGCTCACTCTTTGCGTCCGCAACGAGGTCATCGAGGAGATGATTATTATAGCCTGAATTTCGACGTCATCCTTCTCTTCGGCCTGACGGAGCTGAAGGCGCAGATTAGTTGGATTGACAGGGTACGTCTTGTCACTGCCTTGGCAAACGATATAACTGACACGACAGTTCAGGGTGTGGAGAAGAGGTGAGACCTAGACAGTGGTGTTGGGTGACGCATTCTGCTAACATGAATACCAACAGAAGCCCCGCATCGATCGTGTATGATGATTAGTTACCGTCTTGTCGGCTAATGTGTCTTTTTTTGTACTCGTATCTGGACAAGGAATCGCGTTTTGTATTCTCTCAGTGAGCGAACTCTGTTGGTGAATGATATGGCCACGAGGCAGGGTCGTGCTTCATGAACAGCCTTCCTGCGAGCTTTGGAGATGACCCAAACTCGTGATCCCGAGGCGCAACCTCAGAGTGGTTACGCTGCGTTTCCCGCGCCAAGTTGCTCAGACAAGTGGTGAGAGAGAGGGGGGTCGAAGCTCTCGCGCTCCAGAGTCTTGACATTCGGACTCCCGATCCGAATAGCCTTCGTTGTGTACTGATATATTGGTCAAGGTGCCTGCTAATGACAACATGTGATATCTCTAAAGTCTCTCGTCACGAGAAAATGAATCTGTTATGAGCAAATCCTGGATTACGGACGATGTTAGCACGTCTAGACCAACAAGCTGTAATTGTAAACCTACATCTGGGGCAAAGGGCCACGCATGGAAAGCCTGCACAAGCGCTGCCCAATCTTGTACACTCAGCTCACGCATACGCTTGGATGTATCAACTGAGTGATGACCCGAACCTTGTGCGAGCGTTGCCAATAAAGTTGATGCACCCGGAGCCAAATGACTAACAAAGCATGAGTGACCAAGACCAAACAAGCTGAGCAGACTTACGAGATAGCACGCTTCAGTGGTGTCGATCTGAGGACAAACAATTTGCGCAAGCAATAATCCCACTTGTCGAGGAGACCTTTCTCGATGGCCTATCGAACATGAGTCATTGTTATCCGAACTGAGCAAAAATGAGGACAAGACCTGTTCCAATAATGGGTTCATAGTGATAGCCACCATATTCCTGTTTTGCCGGTTTTTCTTTGAACGACCTTCGGCAGCGGCGATACTCGGCGGCCAAAAGTGGTCTTCGTATGGTTGAAGGATACTCGCAGGGGCGACTTCGCGAAACGAGGCAACTGCCTCTGCTATAACAGACAACTTGCACCGATTCCTCGACTTATCGGGATTACTGGTGTTTGCCGATATACGCTGCGAGAGGACGTTCGGAATGGCCGAGCAGCGCAACAATATTGACCCACCTCCCACACAAAATCATGCATTACGTAGTTCATGGGAACTCTACCGTAGCGAAACAACCAACCACGGTCGGGGACTAGGCGCAACAGTTGTGCAATGAGCTGCTCGCCGTAGATGGAAGTAGGGAGGTGGGCGATAAAAGAAAGTGGGGGATCAGCTGAATGCGAATTGAGCTGGCATATTTCTGTGAGGGCCAGAAGACATACGTTCCTCCCATCTGGAAACTTCAACGTCTCGTAGATGGCCCTCGGCTTCCAAATTGTGATAGGTACTCCACGCATATCCATCCCACGGGAGGACCTGCACGCGAGGATCGACCATTGGGAGCGGCTTTCGCGCGTTCAACGTTTCGCTTGAACGAATGGAAGATTAAATTGACTCACCCGAAGGCTATCAAGAAAGCATTCAGAGTCCTCGAGCACAATAATCTTGCGAATCCGTTCCCTGGGCAGTTGCAGCAAGGCACGCGTCAACACTCCTGGTCCTACGTGCACTGTCAAGACAACATGCTGGTAAATCAAAAAAAAACGTGATCGCACCTGGGAATGCTTCAACGATGACCTTGTCTTTTGACCCAGCTGGAACAAACGCCTCCGCGACCTGGGCTGCTGTCTCTGAATTACGCAGACAAGCATGATGTTTCACAAGCTGTGCGCTCGCCGCTGTCGGGAACGTCGGTACTCCTAGTGCACTACAACGTCTTGCTGCGGTAAAGAACGAACGCTTGGGGAGGATTGACAACATACACTGCTCGAATGGTTCACTCCCAAGGCAACTTTCATATTACGTCATCCAATTCCTTCCGACTCACTATCTGACTTTTTTTTTTGCAGGATGACTGTGGTCGTTTTACTTTGTCACTGTGTTCCAGGGAAGCTGGTTTGAATGTGAACGCCGCGAACGGTGAGTCTTTGAAGAACTCCAAGCCACCCATTAATCTCTGCACCTCGTGTAGGTGTGATCAAAGTGAGAATGAGGCCATTACCGAGTCACCGAAGCCGCATGGTGTAGATACGGGCTAGATCTGATCGGGCTTGCCGCAGTGTGTCCGCCTCGCCTTATCCTGCCAGACACAAGGTGCTACAAACACCGTAAAGATGCGCCTGGTGTTGTAACACGCCATTCTTCCTTCTACGCTTAAACGCGGACTTAACTATCCAAAGCAATACACGACGAACAAGCCTACGACCCTCCTCCGACACATGCCAGAGCGACAGCCATACCAGGGACCTGCTCGAAAGCTGGTATTGGCTTTCGATGTAGGCACAACGTACAGTGGCGTCTCGTACAGCATCCTCGACCCAGGCGAGCCGCCAGTCATCTGCGGTGTTACACGGTGAGCGATAATACAGACTCCTGGCATATCCAGTACGTTCATCATGTGGAAAGCTTTCCTGCTACAGACCATGTTGGTGGAAACTCCAAGATACCATCCATCGTGTATTACGACCTCGAAGGTGTCCCTCGCGCGTTCGGTGGCGAGGCCCTCCAGGAGAGCGTCATCGAGAAAGCAGAAGACGAAGAATGGGTCAAGGTGGAATGGTGAGAAACCTCGTCTTTTCACCTGCCGTTCGCTCTAAAGTACGGGACATTAGGTGGAAACTTCATCTTAGACCCAAAAACTTGGCGTCCAATCACGTTACCGATCAAGATCTTCCCTCACTTCCTACGAACAGGTCCGCCATACAAATCCTCAGTGACTTCATGGGGTATCTTTTCCGATGTTCAAAGACCTATATTCAAGAATCCCATGTGAGCGGACCTGAGATGTGGGCATCATTTGAGAACAATATCGATTTCGTTCTCAGCCATCCGAACGGATGGGAAGGTCCGCAGCAAACGCAGATACGGCGAGCAGCAGTTCTTGCAGGATTAGTCCCGGATTCCCCTGAAGGACAAGCTCGCATTCAGCTAGTCACCGAGGGCGAAGCGAGTCTGCATTTTTGTTTGAGTACTGAGAAGACGGCCGGTTCATTCAAGGTAAGCATGCGAGCCCAAACATGATATGTGTTACTAACACCTCTTCTCAGGAAGACCAAGGCATCATGATCATTGATGCAGGCGGTGGAACCATCGATGTTAGCTCCTACTACATGACAACATCGCCCCCTACGTTCCAAGAGATCGCCCCTGTAGAATGTAAGCAGGAATTCGAATTGGGTTACTTGTACTGACCAATTGGGTTGAAGGCCGCTTGCAAGGTGCAGTGTTCGTCACCAGACGCGCTCAACAGCTCCTCGCAGGTAAGTTACAGGAATGGGATACACTCGAATAGTCTTCATGACTGTCCCCGTAGTGAAGCTCACAGGCTCTAAATTCGGAACGCCGGAAGACGTTGCTCAGATGACGAGCGAATTCGACAAGACAACGAAGCTCCGTTTCAGCAATCCTAATGAACCGTCTTACATCCGTTTTGGAACCGTGAAGGACCGCGACCTCGCATTTAATATCAAATCTGGACAGCTCAAGCTCCCGGGGTATGTGATGCTGTGTTGCACTTGACCTCAGCCAATTCACGATGCTCGCAACCCAGAACTGATGTTGCGACCCTTTTTGAACCCTCGACAGCGTCGATTATCGACGCTGTGGAGAACCAGCGGAGGCTGGCCACCAAACCTATCAACGTACGTCTACCCTAGATCGCAATATGAGGAGAACTAACGACCACCCAGGCTATCTTTCTCGTTGGAGGTTTCGCTGCGAGTGATTGGCTCTTCTCGAAGCTGCAAGGACATATCAGACCGTTAAACCTCGACTTCTGTCGCCCGGACAGTCACACGTAAGCGTCGTCGTTCAATCCGACTTGGTCTCGTTCACGTATTTACTCTCATCTACTAGGAATAAAGCAGTCGCAGATGGCGCTCTCGCCTTCTACCTCGACCACAGGGTTTCGGCACGTGTTTCAAAGTTTACGTATGGCACCCGATGCGCTGTGGAGTTTAACAAGAACAACGAGCAACATAAACTTCGGGCTGCATCTGCGATCCCACGTCCGTCGGGGCGTATGGTCCTTCCAAACGCATTCAGTGCGATATTGCACAAGGTATTTGGTTCACAGCTTGTTTTCTGTCAAGACTAAAGTAGAATGACAGGGAACAGCGGTGTCGGAGACGAAGGATTTCCGGAAGAATTTCATTACGGAATGCGCAGAGAGGACCTCCTGCGACACGATCGCCACGGAAATCGTCTGCTATCGCGGCGATGCGAGTAACCCTCGTTGGACCGATTCAGAACCAGGTACGTTGTCGTTCTAGATCACGCCTCGTGTGAGCGCTGACGTTGGTGTCAATCTACCAAGGGATGTTCTCCAACCTATGCACTGTCCACGCAGACACGTCCCAAGTATCCAAGACGCTCAGCCCCCGGCGCGGTTTTGCGGGGTTGCAGTTCTACAGGCAGCAATTCAGTATCGTGTTGATGTTTGGGTTGACTGAGTTACAGGCGCAGATTAGCTGGATGGAGAATGGTGTAGAAAAGAGGCAGGTCGCTTTACAGTTGCAATCGGTCTAATCACTGACGCGCTCACCTGAAAGTGGTCCCGCGACTGTAGTATTCGATCAGATTGTGGAGGAGATCTAAGATACCGCACATTCGTAGTTGACAGGTGACCTTGTCAACAAGTACTGTTTACTCAACCAAATCATGATATTCCTTGCCACGCTTCTGGTTTTTTTTTTAAATCGGAGTCTGGTCACCAGTCTAGGGTTGAGAAATTGAGGCCTCATGACCAGCGTGGTGGAGTCCTCATCCAGTGGTTTCGCCGCGCTCGCGAGGGTCACAACTTGAAGGCCGACGGAGAAATCTCGGTCTCTATATACATGTCGTCCCGGCTGTCGTCCCGACTGACAGGATAATAGGGTCGAGATGTAGGAGCGCGTGATATCTACTATGCAGACGTTCTAGATAAAACACGACTCCTACGCACCGTGGTACAAGTCCCCCTTCCGTCTCCGTCATCGGGTGTTTCGACATGGCAACTTACAAGATCTTGGTTGGATCGTACACCGATTCGATCTATACCCTCCAGTTTGCCCCCGCTCCGTCAGGTGGCACGCCCACACTCACGCTTCTCTCTCAAGTCCACGTCGGCCACCATCCGTCGTGGATCGAAGCGCACCCGTCCGATAGGTCGTTGATCTTTACCGGCCTGGAACAGGCGGACGGTCAGATCGTCGTGCTCAAATACGACCAGGACGGCAAGGGCTACAAGATGGACGAAGCGACGTGCTCGAGCGGCGGGGCTGACCCCTGCACCCTGCTCCTCACGGAGGATGAACTCATCGTCGGAAACGTACGTTCCATATTTTACCTTGAAAGAGCGACCGGGAATGCTCAAGGCGGCTGGGTGACGTTTGATTAGTACTCTGGCGGTACTCTGGCTACGATACCGATTTCCACGCGTCCGCCGTACACGCACCCTGCTCAACTTTGGACATTGGTGTTGCCATTCGAGGATGGAAAGCCAGGTCGAGATCTCTCTCGACAAGAGGCACCGCATCCGCACCAAACCGCGTTTAACCCGCTGAACATGACGGACAAGGAACTCCTTGTACCTGACCTTGGTTCTGACAAAGTATGGCAACTTACCAAAGGTTCCGATGGTCATTGGGCCATTCGAGGCTTCGTCAGTGCTGAGACAGGTGGTGGACCTCGACACGTTGCGATATACGGTGCGTGCGCACACTGCGGACCGTCTCCATGCAACGCTGATGATAACGACAAAAGGAAATGTGTTGTATATCCTCTTGGAACTGACATCTCAACTTGCAGTCTACAGGTTTCATTCCGGGCTGCCCGTGACGCATTTGACCACGTTGGCGACACTGAAACAGTCTCCGACACCGAGTTACATGAAGGCTGCGGAGATATTGATACCAAAACCGAATCGTTCGTTCCCCACGGTGTACATCTATATCTCGAATCGGGAGGATAAACACCCCGACGGCGACACGATCGCCATTTTCTCCTTGGAAAAGGGCGAGGAACATCCAGAACTCGTGGGTGAAGTACGCACGGGGTTGAGACACATTCGTGGGATGGTGTTTGGAGGAGAAGATGATAAGTGGTTGGTCGTCGGTGGTGCTGGAAGTGGGGATAGTAGCGTGGGCAGGGGCGTCAAGATGTACGAGCGAGTAGAAGGGGGTAAGGGACTTCGACAGATCGCCGAACTCGACAGCACTGTCGGAAGTAAGCTCAATGCGACTGCGTTCTTATGGCTATAGTTAGGAGCAAGCAGTGTAACAGAAAGACGTAGATTGTGACGGTGAACGAGACACCGTGTGGAGGCAACGATTCCGAGTTATCCTATGATGCCAACCTCCCGGAGTCGTGCAAGTTTTTTGGTATCCAATCCGAGTTCTTTGATCAGCACATCGTCAGTGTGTTCCCCGAGATCAGGTCCAGCCCATCTCGTCTTCGCCCCAGATCCTTCCAAGACCGGGAAAACACCTGGCATTTTGACATTCCACCCACCATCCGTCTCACCAACCCACACGTCTTCCACGGCCCCACGCGCCTTTACATGCTCATTATCCATGATCTCCTTGACACCGACCACACGACCGACCGGAACACCGGCCCCGTCTAATACATCCAAAACTTGCTCTGCAGATCGTACCCTCGTCCAGTCAGAGATCGCTTCCTCAATCTCTCCTTGGCGGGTGACACGATGCTGATTCTTTGCATAATTGGGGCCAATGAGGTCTTCCCGGCCAATGGCGCGCATATAGCGTGTCACCGTTCGCCCCAATGATGATATAGGTCGGTGACAAAGGAGTGGTAGGTGACGGTAGACATAGGTAGGCGTTCGTTGGAACGATTCCCGTCACCGAGGATCCAGACGGACCTCGAACCTGCACAAGTGGACAGAAGTCAGTCAGGGGGGGGGGAATCATGTGGGTGAATCCGTACTTTTCCTTTACGATCGTACTCTGGGATGATGCCCTCCATTAGGTTTAACATGCTATAAAAGCGAAGTCGGCCAATGTTTTAGTATAAAAGGCAGAAACCCACCTCTCCATGATACTAACATCAACGGTTAGACCACTCTTCTCTCCTTTGGATACCATTTTTTGTCTGGAGAGAAGCGCTAGAACCTATGCACCATCAGAAATTTTAACCAAACTAGCGGGAGAGTCGCTTACCGTCCCAAACGCAGCATGTAAGCCAGCAAGGGAATCCCCTAGGCTAATATTGGGCCTTACAGGAGGTCCAGACAAGGTGTTTGTTGCTGGATCCACAAAGCCATTGATATATCGAAAGCCAGATTCGGCCTCGCAAACAGACGCGTATCCAGGCCTAGATGACCAAGGTCCTGTCTGTCCATACCCGCTCACACGGGTAAATATGAGTGACGGGTTGAGCGGGTGCAACGCCTCCGGGCCCAACCCCCATTTCTCCAGCGCTGAAAACGAAACAACAACGCATCAGTGATGCCCGACGGCCAACGTTGTTATTGCTCTGCTCAAATCTTACTCCCAGGCTTAAAGTTCTCGAGCACGACATCACTCTTGGTTGCGAGCCGTTTCACGAGTCTTATTGAAAGCGGTGTTGGGTGCGCGTCAACGACGACGTGTCACGGTGACGGTCAGAGAAGCGACGTACGCGCGTCCCTCGTCCTGCCTCAGGTCGATCGCCACGCTCTTCTTGTTCCTTCCTAGACTGCGAAACCATGGACTGACGCCGTCGATATCGAGTTCTCTCCATACCCGCAGTGGGTCCCCGCCGGCAGGAGGCTCGATCTTGATGACCTCTGCACCGAAATGGTTGTCGAAACAAGGGGAGACAATGAGCAAATCGAACCACTCGGCCGTCCCATGGGGTCGCGTCCATTACCCGAGAAGTTGTCCACAGAATGGACCCGCGATGAGTTGACCAAGCTCCAAGACGCGAATGCCAGAGAGTGGTAGTTCGTCTGTGTTCGCGCTGCTGGCAGCGTGTGTCGACGAAAAGGATCTGATTGACGTTGTGCAGCTGTAGACACGGCCAACTTTTACTAGTGTCACTCACTTTCCAATGCCATGGAGGTCACGGACCGCGCACGTACCCACTGCAATCTTGTGGGACCGGCACAAAACAGACGACATCGAGTCTATTGGTCGGTTCGAAGGCGAGAGCCGGAGAGAGGCTGCACTCACGCGCATGCTATTCGGTCCCCATACTCCATCAACACGTGATCTCGCGTTACTACGGAGCAGAAAGGGATTCCAAGTACATATTGGTTGGCGCTCACCATCTAAAAGACTACACAAGAACGCAAGATCGGAACAAAGAAAAGAAGCCAGTCAAAGTCGTCCTACAACATCGCCTGAACGCCAAAACTAGAGAGTGAACCCAAAGCAAGCCCAAGAATCATACAAGAACCACCCAGCGTTGCAGCAACGTCGACGTCTTCGCGGCGACCGCCTAGTCGAGGATTATGCTCGAGCGATGACACGGAAAGCAAAGCTACAGTTGAGACGTAGCCAGTTGTGTAGCCCATTATCAGCATTATGATCATGAAAAGAATATCGGAATGTATGATGGAAGGGACCGGAGTCGTCGCGGGCCGTTCGACGTTGCAGAGGAGGAGCAGGGGAATGAACAGTGTTCGTAAGAGAGAGAGCCCTAGAATCTTCTTTCCAGACCAGACAACCAGACGGGGGAACGAACAGCTGGATTGCCCAATTAAACCACCAACGTTCACGACCAAAAAGTGAACTGCAGTGAACAGCAATGGATGGATACTGGGATCGACCGGTCGCACACGGGCCGTGATCGCAGGAAAGACCGCCTGGTGGAAAACCCTCAGTTGGAGAGCCGTCACAATAACAAAGTAAGTGAACACTCACGAGAGTGACTATAAATACATATGCAATAGAGAACATAAAAATCAGGTTCTTTCTGAAAACTCGATAAACGTGCGAATTGGAGTCTGTCGGCGCAACCCTGTGCTGATCCGCGATTAGTCCAGTATGCTCGTCCGGGGTACCATTTCCAGGGTGATGATTCATAGTGCCAGTCACCGGTTTATGGAAAGGCTGCCTCGTCAACCAGGTATAGGTAACCAATGTGATGCAGAGAAAAACAGCGGAAACACCAAAGAAGATTCGCGCTGCTGTCTCTTCCGCTCGATCATCTCCACCACTGGCTCTTATTGCCACTGTCGAGACAGACTTTGGAGACGAACCCCAGATAGCAATCACCGAGCTAGCAACCTGTACAGAACTGACCACGACCCCGATGGCAGCTTGTCCCGAGAGCATGAATTGCAGTGCTGACGCGCCAAGTAACGCTGCCTGAGCGTAGACAGCTGTACACAGATAGCTAGCAGCGATTGCCATAGAAGCTGCATTGAACAGAACGAATGCAAAGAAGGTCGAAGGTGTGCCTCGGATAAACGTGCTGAGGCACAGAGACGTGATAACAAATGTCATTGCAATGATGGACAGAGATATGCGGCGAGACGGGGACGACTGTCATATCCTAGAGTAAGCATCTCATAATGGTTATCACCATCCAGTGAAAGTTACGAACCTGTTTCGATGTTAGAGTGCAGTAAAATTGGCAAACTAATTTAGTCAACGTGTAGACGCTGGACAAGTATGAAGTGAAAGTCGAGTAAAGAGGAGAACCAGCGAGTCGGGACAAGAAAAACGGCGTTGCATTAAAGAGAGCTGAGAAAAGACAATGAGCACAAACAAGATGGGTCGTTCGACGAAAGAAGTGTCACCATTAAATGGCAGTAAAATAGTGCAGCCTAGGAGGAAATACGTCCATCTAGTTCGAGCTGCGGCCGGAACGTCCTCGACTGTTGAGTAAGGCTCGTCCTCGCTAACTCCAGCAAGTTCCGATGCATGGGTATCAAAGTGGTCGTCGGCTTGGTCCGCTGAGGATGAAACAGCTCGATACTTGGCAGGAAGGTCCGTCATCAATGTCTGAGGTATGTTGGTACGCCAGAGGAACTGGCCCGGATCGTGAACGGTACGTGCACTGCAGTACAGCTTCGGTTGCCCTCATCGAGTCGTCCGAAAGCCAAAGTAGTTAGCGTTAGCGTCAAAGATGATGTAAGCGCTCTTGACCGCAACTACTAATTAACCGACCATATGGTTCTATAGATGACGTCGACTCCAAGTTGAGCGTTTCAACGCGCGTTGCTTTCCGAAATTGATCTCAATGACAGTCGAAGTTTGCAGTATTTACGTTCAAACAGGCGATGTCATTGCTGTCACGGACGTGTCCGAGTCTGAGGGGCGGTAGATCCATCGGTACAGGGAGGCAGACTAGGCAATACTCCGAAACACGAAACATCATCGTGGATATCGGCACCAGTGATCTATAGTTAGAGAATACAGTCCCATTGCTTTATATCATAGCTTGAACACCAAAACTAGAAAGTGCCCCAATAGTAAGCCCAACGATGATAAACGAGCCACCTAGCGTGGCAGCCACGTCCACGTTTTCTCTGCACCCCTTGAGTCTAGGATTATGTTCGAGAGACGAAAGGGCGGCAATACCAAGGGTTAAGACATAACCGTTCGTATATCCTAGCGTCAGCATGATGATCATGAAAAGGATGTCGGAATTTATGATCGGGGGGACCACCGGGATTCTTTCGGGTCGATCAACGTTACAAGAAAGGATCAAGGGAATGAACAATGTCCGTAGGAGGGACATGGCTAGAATTGTCTCCCCAGACCAGAACATGAAACGAGGGAACGAACAACTGCATCGCCCAAGAAGATCTCCGGTATTAAAAACCAAAAAGTGGACTGCAGTGAACAGCATAGGGTGGATGGATGGGTCCACGGGTTGCACACGAGCTGTGATCGCAGGATAGACCGCCTGGAGGAGACCCTCAGTTGGAGAGCAATCATCCTAATGAAATAGGCACTTACGAGAGTGATTACGAATACATACGCGAGAGAGAACATGAAAATCAAGTTCTGTGTGAGGACTTGATAAATGTATGAGTTGGGCACTGTCGAGGAGCTTCTGCGGTCTTCCGTGAATAGTGGGGTATCCTCTTCCGGGGCTTCAACTCCACGGCGTTGTTCCAGAGCGTCAGAAACAGGATTATGGACAGGCTGCCTCGCCAACCATGTGTAGGCAACCAATGTGATGCAGAGAAAGATAGCGGAAACAGCAAAAAAAATCCGTGCAGCAATTTCTTCTGCCTGATCGTCTCTTCCAGTTCTCGGCGCGCCTGTCAAGTTGGACTGCTGAGACGAACCCCAAAGAGCAATCATCGAACTGGCAACCTGTACGACGCTGAGCACAACTGCGGCAGCGGCCTGCCCAGAAAATACGGCTCGCAGGAATGGTGCGCCGAGCAACGCCGCCTGAGCGTAGACAGCTGTACACAGATAACCGACTGCGGCTGCCGTAAAAGCTGCAACGAGGAGAGAAAATGCAAAAAAAGTCAAAGGTGTGCCTCGAATGAACGTGCTGAGACAAAGAGATGTGACAAGGAAGATCATCACAGTGATGGACGCAAATATCCGGCGAGACGGGGACGACTGTGATATCCCAGAGCGTGAGTGTATTAGAATTATCACCAAAATATCTACGAACCTGTTTCGAAGTGAAAGTGCAGTAAAATTGGCATATTAATTTGGTGGACATGTAGACAGTGTTCCAGTACGAGCTAAACGTCGGGTAGATGGGGGACCCAGCCACTCTGGACAAGAAAAATGATGTCGCATTAGCCATAGCTAAGTAAAGATGAGCATAAACAATGGGTAGTCTGAAAAATGCGTCACCGCTCCATGGTAGCAGAATGGCCCCCCCCAGAAGGAAATACGTCCACTTGGTTCGAGCTACGTCCGGAATGCGCTCTCGCGTTGAATACAGTTCATCCCCACCAATCTCCGCTTCAAGGACGTTGGAGTGGTTTTCCGTGGATGGAACAGCGCCGTACTTGGCAAAGGTTCGGGTGTCTGTCATGATGCAAGTCCAAAGTATGAAGAATACAGAGGAACAGGTAGAATGAATCTTGCGTGATCTTGCTCTAGGATGGTGGGATGGAGGGCTCAAGTGCGGCCGCTGTTCGGTCGAGCTGATAGCACAAATCGGTTCAAGCAACATGAATTAAACTTAAAGAAGTGCAGTGCATGGCACATACCGTAGCTTGATCGGCACGGCATGTCAGATTCCAGACCACCATTTTGAGCTAGTATCTTGCTTTCCTCGAGTACAAGAAAACCGAGAGTGGACCCAAAACCGATGGTTTAGAGGACGCCATGCATCCGATAGGTGCAGTGATATCTCGGACCCAATCGGGGGCAGTATCGTGTCTCTGTTGAAGAACAAGATCTATGAGCAATTTGCCAAGGCTAGGTCCTGTCTATTTTGAGAAGCTGTCCGCCAAAGTCCAAGACGCGAACATTGGAGAGCTAGAATTTTTCCGTGAGCGAACTGGCGGCTGCTCAGGCTAGCCTGAGGAGGCAAGCGATCTGATTCCGACTCGGAGGCGGCCGCATGGCCTGGCATCTGTCACGCTTAGAGCTGTCTGCAGCGGGTTCGTGATGCTGACTTGTTGCGACTACTTGAACATGCCCAGTGACTGGCATTGCCGTAGCCCAAGTACGAGCGAAGGGAGGCTGGCCAGAAGAGTGCTCCGGGTGCCATAAAGTCCAGGTCGACGCTCAGCGACTTGAACTCTGCTCGAGCGTAACGGAACTTCTGAATTAGAGAAGGAATGTCGAACGGTCGCTTGAGAATCCAGAAGACAGTAGACGTCAGACATATTGGTCACTGACACGGCCCACTTGAAGTCGCGGGTACAACCTCCATACCCCAACCACACATCTCCCCCATCCGAAACCGCATCTGAGTCGTTTCGATGCTAAAGCTCAAACGTTCTAACAGCTACAGCGATGCTTCCTATGGCTGGATACCTATGAATTTTTCCGACGCGAAAGCCTGAGTAGAGCTGACTTGGATATTTACGACCACAACGAACTCCCGTTTATCATTGCTCGTTACCACAAGGACTGTGATGTCGAGACGAGATGCACATTGGGTCCCATTAGGCATTCAACGGGCACCATTCGCGGCAAGGATCCGCAACCGTCGTCCACTGGCACTGGCAGCTCTCTAGCGCTTGATCATCTTGATTCTTGATACCTGAAGAGTAACGCCTTGCACTTCAACCCAATCTCCGAGTCGTTTATGGGCGTTCTCTGTACCTGGACGGCGTCGAGAATGGGTCCTGTTTGGTATTTAGAACGAAAAACGCCATGGGCCATAGGGTCGGTCTCTACTTGCACTCATGAATGTTCCTTCAAGTTATGTTACCATTTTGACAGGCAAAATTCTACAAGGATAGCTCGCGCTCAAAGTGTAGCGGTTTTCCGACTGTAGCGGACCCGTTCGTTCACGGCCAGTCTCCCCTTCCTGTCGCATGCTACAAGTTGTGCAATGGGTTGTCAGCACGCTTACGAATGATCAAAAGCATTTTACAGATGACTCATGTCACGACACATTCATGCTCTCTGTTCATCGGTCATCCTCGACATGTAGAGTAGCCAGAATCGCCTCAAGCTGACTGTTTCCCCCGAGCCTTGCTATTTCCTCCTGAACCTTATGACGAGCCATCGTCAACGATGGTGCTTCGACGTCAAAATACACGTACCTCTCGTTCAAGTGCTCTCATGATCTTCAACGTATAGCTGAACGAACCCGTCTGGTTGCGTAGATGAGAGATGGTATGATGCTTCAACGTAGGCGTTGTCGGTCGCTTTTGGAGCACGTCTATTTCTCGACATCCACGTTGTGTTCCTCGAAACGCGAGATTGGAGACGTACTTAATATGACGCGGTTACTCGGGTCTGCTCGTACTCCATGGACGATGGGAAACGAAAATTTGCCTTCGGTAAGGTCTTCTGCGAACCCTTTGTTCGTTGAATACTATATCGTGCGACCCCGTCCGTTTATACCGTTGAATCATGGGAGACCACGATGCTCACATACCTCGGTACTCTGAAGATTCATATAATCATCTCTGATCTGAAAGTATACGCCAAAGAGATTCACCAGAGGGACGTAATCCCTAGATCAAAAAGGGTCATCCACAAGACTCTAGTGCAAGGATCCATCTCACACGTTGACGTTCTTCGTCGCACACGCCATCATCAACTTGACAGCAATCCTAAACAACCCGCCCGTCTCTGCCACACAAGACGTCGTGTTAGTGGGACTCGACGCCTCACCCCAGCGATACATGTTGCAAGCACGCTCAACTGTTGTTCACCATGGAAATGTACTCTTCTTCCGTCGGACATTGCAACGTGTCCCGCCAGAATATCTCGAGCCCCTGTCCGCGATGCAGTGACAACAACTCTTCGGTGACTACCAGATCCAAATCCTTGTTGGGCACGACCCGATCCGTGTCTCCCGGGTCGTCACCGTGGTCTCTGAGCGCAGCCAACTCCTTGTACGCCAAAAAATACACATAGTTGGCCGTGTTGATCGTTTGGGGAACGCCGTAGATGCGATGTGCGACCGGTTGACCTCTCCGAAGTTGAGCGCCGTCCTCGATGTCGTCCACCATGAGACTGGCGCTGTGCAGCATACGAACGACGTGCGAGATGACGCTGAGCTGGGTACGGGGGACGTCGAGCCATACGTTGAACGCCTCGATCAGCAACGATCGGATTTCCTTGCCGGGTTTCGATGTGATGTATACGAATGGTTCTAGGATGACGGATTCAGAGGACGCGGGCCATTCTGGAGGGTTTCGAAGGGGTCGAAGGACATTGGAGAGATCGGACATGGAGGTGGCTGACTCAGCTGCGGGTCACCCTAAGTCTACTCCTACCAATCCGGTCCTAGCAGTCACCGAGTGTCCATCCAAACCAAACTTTCCATAACCCAAGTACCTAAATACATATAGCCATCACAAGCCTTCATTCACCACGTCTTGCAATATCGGTCGTCCCCTCAACACCCCATCCCTCAACGGTGTCCTCGCCTTCTTCGGCGGCGTCCCCACCCCGCGCCCGTCAGCACCAGCACCATTCCCATTCCCAACGTCTTCAGCCCCGCGCTTCCCACCTTGCTTACCCACCACCACCATCCTAGGCGGTTCCAACGTCGGATGCATCCTCTCCGCACCCTCTCCCAACCCAACCACCCACCCCCGCTCCTCCATCAACTCCAAAAACTCCGCCAACAGCGGCGTCACACCGAGCGTCCTCCGCGAGCCAATAATCACGAGCTTGGATCGCGCACGCGTAAACGACACGTTGACGCGTCGCCAATCCTTTAATAAATCGCCGACCTAGGACACGAGGTCGGCCTGGTACGATGGATGAACGCGTGAGAGGGACGTACCTGTCCGTGATCGTTGGATCGGACCATCGAGATGATCACACAGTCCTTGTCCCTCCCCTGACTCTTGTCCGCCGTCAGAATCTCAATCTGTTTCCTGTCCTGCAAGAGATGAGAGAGGAGCTTGATCTGTTGACGGTACAGCGACATGATCCCGATCTGGCGTTCCTCGATGCCACTCCGCGAGAGCGCCTCGACGATCTGGTACACGATCTTGCCCTCTACTTCGTTCTGGACTAGGTCACCCACGCGCGAATCGAGCGCAGGGACGCGGTCCGTATCTACAAAGACAGCTTTACAACTGGTGGAACGTCAGCCGAGGTCACACGCGAAAAGACGAGGCTTACTTTTCGTCTAGCAGTTGCGCGAGCCAACACTTGCCATCGCCGCACAGACACCCGCCCGCTCCACAAAGCGTATCGATAAACGTCTTGTCGGGGAGTATTAGACTCTGCTTCGCGACGGATTCTGAGCCGCACCGAAGACGGTCTCCATATATGAGTTTGTTGGACAAAAGCATGATCTCTTCGTTCATGCGGTATTGATGCGTCAGGTCCACGACTGCATGTGGATTGACCTCGGATAGCCTTCGAAACAGCGAGACCTCTAGACCACCCTTTCTCGCCGCTGGATTGCGTACCTGTAAGAGTATGTCATGTCCTGCTCGTCACTGTTTTCATCTGACAACGGGGTTTACCAGAGGTGGAAGCTGAAAGTGATCTCCGACAAGCACGAACTTGTCAGCGAAACGCAAAGGACCCAGACACGTCGGTAGAGTGATCTGTGACGCCTCGTCTACGATACAATAGTCGAACGTCCGTCGGGAAAACAGAGGGCTGTAGCGAGCTCAGTACCAGCCATCGGTTCGTCGACCGTTTCACACTCACTGATCGATCGTCAAACACGTAGTGGCTACGACCGGTGGTGACATGAGCTGATTCTCGAGTTGTTCGATTGTCTTGGCACTCTTCTTTTTCGCCTCTGTAAACGGGCGAACGTCGGGGTGAACCTAAGCCGCCAGCCTCAGCATCACCGTCTCCGATGACAAATACAAGAACTCACCTTGTCCACGTTTCCCAATCTCAGAATGCTGTAGTCATCGTCCTTCAGCTTGAGCAAGATCGTGTCCACCGCAGAATGCGTATACGACGTCAACAGCACCGTCTTCCCCATAGCCACAAACGTCCGAATGAGGGCTGCGATCACGGTCGTCTTGCCAGTTCCAGGCATTCCGAGGATCAACGCATAATCGTTTGCACTTAGCACGCGTGTCATCGCTGCCACCTGGCCCGAATTGAGCGTGCTTGTCGCAGCCACGTACTCGGGAACGTCCCGCAACGCATCTACCGTCGCTTGTTCGTCCTCGAACGCCGGCTTGCGGAGATCCACGACCAGCTCAAGTCGCCTCCTGTCCCCATCGGCATAGAACAACTGCGCGAGGTTATCGCGGATGCGACCCATGCCTGACATTTCGTCCCTGTCAATCCGGAACTCGGGCCGGATCCGGCGTTCAAGGTTGCGCAGTACCTGCAGGCGTGCAGCAATCTTGTCCAAGTTTAGCTCGTGGTCCACGCCTACGACGACCTGTTGCGGTGTGAGACCCACGATGAGGCCACGAGCGAGCGCGAGGAGTTCTGGCTCGACGGAGATAGTGATTGCATCTCCGATGCTCAAGTGGCCGTTCAAGAGAGACCGACTCTCGGAAGGGGCATCATTTCCGCGGATGAACCGATACGTGTACTGGTGTGTCTTGCCTGCACTTGGCAAGTTGGAGGGGAAGAACGTCCTGTCGATGACCATGGAATCAAAACAGCGTCCCTTCGCTTCGCGTTCCCGGGCCGACATTGTCCAAAGCTCTTTTCGGAATCGAATACCGTCCTGCTCTTCGAGAGCTATCAGTGCTTCCCATTGTTTGAAGAAATCCGCTTGGGCAGGAGTCAAGTGCGACGTCTTGGCGTCGTAGATCCCTGCAATCGGGGATGCATCATCAACCACGTTCTCCACAGCCTGCACGTAACGTGAGTCAACGACAATGAACGAGCCGACGATACTCGCCTTGCGGTACAACATGCAGGCGTCGAGCGAGTAACACCTTTTGCACGTACGTTCATCATCGATCGTGGGTGGCAGGAAAGGCTCGGCAGCCTTACCCTGATTCACGCGACGCATCATGTATGCCGCCATCTCATTTCTTGCACAGATGAGGCCCCTGAGTTCGTTTCTACCTCGAGGAACCCTCACGACCTCCTCGCTTTGGGTGTAGTAGAGTAGTCCGCTTGGGATTTGGACACCATACCGTTCCTCCGCGAGAAGGGTGTACAACATTGTTTGAGCGCGGTGTTCCATCCCTGCAATGGACCGACCTGTCTTGATCTCGAATGGCATGGTGTGAGTGCTGAGAAGAGGTTCCTGTTTGGCGTGCTTGTCAAGGGTACTTTCGGCAATTATCGTTTGGACACTCGCGTCCAGTTTGCCTTTCAGGCCATAGGTAGGTGACCATATGTCCTCTTCGATATCATGCAAGGACGTGATAGCGAGAAGCGTGTTTTGATTGGCCGCCGCACGGGTATTGGTAAGGATAGCGCCGGGCTGTGATAAATATCAGTTGTTTTTGAATGCGATGGATGACGAGAAAAGAGGACGTGCCTTGGGTGTGTCTGCGATGTAGCGCTCGGAGAATACCTTGAGGCCTCTGGATCGAAGTTTGAGCTCCCGCTTTGCTTCTTCGATATCGGTTCCAAGCTTTACTATTTCCGGGAGGTTCTTCATCACGGCATCTTCGATCAGATGCTCGACGTAGAACTCGTCCCATTGCTGGGTAGCAAGGCACGTCTGCAT
>JBBPJP010000543.1:0-19846 GCA_038088775.1 Boletus barrowsii | reverse complement strand
AACCAAACCGTACGTCTTGGAGTCAATGAAATCATATTCAATGCGACTGTGTACTCAATTCACTTCACTACTAGGACAACAAGAATATCTAGAAAACCAAGAGGAACATAGAATGGATGGCACTGGGCTGAATGTCCAAATGGCACGGATATAGTTCCTGAGCTTTGGCGATCACTCGTAACCATCAAAGAGCAATTGGGAGGCACTG
Organism: Boletus barrowsii; assembly: GCA_038088775.1. Taxonomy (NCBI): domain Eukaryota; kingdom Fungi; phylum Basidiomycota; class Agaricomycetes; order Boletales; family Boletaceae; genus Boletus; species Boletus barrowsii. Next base: position 19,638 of record JBBPJP010000543.1, on the reverse strand, counting down.
ATGGAGTCCTTCTGGAACATGCAACTATTAGACAGCTGTCCGACACAAACTCATATTGTGAGGGCATACCATGCATCATTCCAAGAAAGCTTCACTCTCAGACACAACCTGGCTTCGGGAGGCATGAATATCGCCCAGCCGAATTGTGAACATGCCCGCCTTTCGTAAGTTATCCAATGATGGCTCCTCGATGTCTGCCATGTGTTCACGAATTGTGCGAGAATGTGCTGGAATCCACAGGGTCTCCAGCACACTAACACCATTGATAGATGAATGGGGGTGTGCATATTTTGCTGGGATCCCAACAAGGAGAAATGCAAGTATCAACAGGACCAGGGAGGCCCCTGAGGCAAACACAACCTTGAAGGAGATGGGATTTTTGTGGGTGATATCATAAGTGCAATACTTACAGGGATTGTATTGATCTAGTATGAAATTCACTTCAAGTTGAGCCAAGAGTGCCTCGAGATTTATCACAATACTTACATTCAATCTCCATGCAGTGATTACCTGTGTGACTGGACTTTGACCATTTGCCTGCAAAAATCCTCCTTGGCTTGGTCCAAGTTCACCAGCTAGGAAAGTGATTAGGAAACAGAAAAAAGTGTATTATTAGAGTTGAAAATATACCTATCCAAATCATGGCTGCTACCAGCTGCTCAAGGCTCTGTTCCAGCTGATGTAGAGAGAGAGTATATAAAGAAGCATTTTGTGGCTGGAGTGGTAGACTGTTTATAACAGCAATCAATCAATCAAATTTTTTTTCAAAAAGACCAATGATGATAATGGAACAAACATACTCAGCTGACATTGAACATATCCCACCATTTATAGGGCATATCATAAATGGAGTGCCAGAAATAAGGGAAGTAACCTAGTCAAATTTAATGTTTATATAGTAATAGGTCATTCATCCTTACATCCCATGTAAAGTTTGTTGATCCTACTGCACCTGGAGACCATGGTTTCCAAGGTTGTGAGCTTGTTTGTGGTAAGCTAGGAATGAGACTATTTGTTTGAAAGTCCAAGGTAACATTTGCTGCCTGTGGTATCAAGGAGCATGCTGCAAGGTATGTCTTTATGGGGGGACCATCATCTGTATGAAAAATGATGTCAACAGTATAGGATCAGATCAACATTTAGTATTTACCTTGTGGAATGTAGCAACTTAGATCTGTTTGGCTGGTGGTAACTGATTCATCTATCTCAATGTTAGTTGTTATGAGAAAGAAAATATACTGTGAACATGATGGGCAAGCATTGTGCTATATGTTGTTTAACTCTAGATAAATTTGAAAAGTAACTGATCACTAACAGTGAAAAAGTTTAGATTGCCTATTTGATTTACTTCAGTTGGGTTCATCTTACCTAAAGATAAAGTCAACTACTACATTACTAGATGTTTGAGCACATGTAGCTCACCAAAAAGGAGAAAAGTCCCATGCCCAAGACCATCAGTAGAAAAGTTAAGCATTGGCGGTCCAGCACTGGTAGAATTATGCCAAGAGAGATTTGATAATAGTCCACATGTAGCATGAAGAGAGGTTGCATTCACAGTTGCATTTGCAAAATTGGATTGAGTGGTGCTGAGAATATCATAGATTGTATTGTTGAGCAGACCATTTGTCTGGAGGTTATTAACAAGACTAATTGGTGGCACAGTTTGGAGAACTGTCCCTGTCCAACTTGAAGAGACATTTGAAAAGTTTGGCCAGGCTACCAGTGTTGGAATGGAGATGATGGAAGTGCTGTTGTAAGCTGTGAATTGCATAAGGGTGGTGGAGGCAATATGCATCATGGAGACACATCCCAGATATAGTGCCACTCGAATTATTGTCCAAATAGATGATGGTGGGTGGTTTGGCTGCAAAAGTGTTGAAACTGCAGCTCCAATTCCAGTCCATGCATCAGCAACATCATGCACTGTTGTCAGATGCTGCCTTTGAGCAAGGAGTTTTGAAGTTGCAAGCTGCTGCACAATAAATACCAGTGCTGCAGTATATAGCTTTCAAGCAAGTTAAGTGAATATATTGTAAATGAATAAATTATGGCAAAAGCTCACAACATAGAATGCCTGTAGGCATATACTCAGGATTGTTACTACCTGAGTGTTATATACTGGCATGATGACATGATGTTCTGGATGATATATCAAGAGTAGAACAAGGACCACATGGAGTGCAAGAAGAATGCTGTGAAGTATATAGCACCACAGATGCATGGTGAATTGTTCTATAAAGATAAATTTGATGGCAGTTGTTCAATTAATCTTGTCAAGAGTACTATCAAACAGACCTTTTTTACACCATTGGTTCCAATTATAGATGGTAAAGCCCTTGAGATTGTTGTCCTCATTCCTATAGAGCTTGGTTGTTTCAACATCCAGATTTAGAAGGCAAACTTCAGCCTTGGTTCCTTCAATCCTCAACTGGTCTGGTATAGAATGACCAATCCTTGTCATGAAACCTTGTAAGATTGTAGAGTGGGCAGAAATCCACATCAGCTCTAGAATGCTGGGACTTGTGATTCCTTTCTTGGACACCCTTGGATATGGACCATGGAGCATCAAAGCCATAATGATAAAGAGAATGCATGAAGTAAACAAGCCAAGGATAGCCTCCAAATTGTTTTAGTACACTTTACATATATTTTATTGTAGAAGACTTACTGGTGTCATGTTTATCTATATTTCATGTTAGAAATAAATAGAGAAATTATGCATTGATCATACATTCAATCTTTGCTCAAGCACCAAATTTATTATTGGACTCTTCCCTTCAATTTGCTGGATTGGACTCTTCCCTTCAAATTTCTGGATTCCTTCTTCTATGGCAAAATTACTTGCTGTTAGTCATATATATAAGTAAAATAGATCACAGGGTTCCATTATTGACACACCCAACCATATGAGTTCTGCAGCAATTTGTGCAATTGAATCTTCAAATTTCTTGGATTCAAGAGCTATTGATGGTAGTGGCACCCCTCCTGTACCTGGACCCAACACCCATGGGATACCCAATAATTGGTTCAAATAACTGTGTCAAGATGAGTATGTATCAATTTCATATAATATCCAAAACTCACAAATCAACTACAGACATATATTTACATTCTTCACCACTAGGAGACAAGTGAGTTTTAAAAGAAGCCAAAGATAGTGAGTCAAGTCCCTGCTGGGCAGCATTGAGCTATGTACATACTGGCAATTAGCCTAAATATAATGTATGGCAGGTAGATTCAAATACCATCTGTGTCAGCTCCGTAGTTGAACCTGGAGACCATATTTTCCAAGGTTCAGGTGTAGATTCCTTATTTAATGGGATTTGTCCATTCTGGACAGAGATGTTCTGTATGGCATTTGTTGTATTCAGAGTGCATGCAACAAAAAATGATGTGGTTGGAACAGTAATGTTAGCAGGAGGAGAAACTTTTCACAAATAAGTGAAAATATATCAGATGTTCATATTAAACACTCACCTACTGTCCTAATAGGAACATCAACATCAAGTTGAATAACTTGACCAGTCAGGTTTCCCAGGTCCACATTGGTAGAAATTTGGTAGAAAATATAATTGTTGCATATAGGACAATGCTACAGAGCTTGTATAAATATTCACACAAAATAATATAAAAAACTCACAGATTCAGTCCCTGATGATGAGTCAAAGAGGGACACCATGTTTGGGCCTAGCATGAATGATGAGCATAGGAACAAATATAAAGCAGCACCCATACCTGGCACATTCAGTGCAACTTCACCAAGACCACTCACATTAACAAAATAGACCAACTGAGTACTGTTCCACTTTCCAACTGAAGAGTTTGAAAGTAGACCACAATCAGCACTGATAGTGGTTGTGTTCACAAGAGCCTCAATATAAGGATCATTGGAAATTGGTACATCATACAGCACATTCCCACTTAGTCCTTTTGCACTCGACAGCAGAGGCCACAATGCAGTCAAAGGGGTGACACTAGCCCAGTCAATGCTAGTAAGATTGAGTGATGAATAGGGCCAGGCTAATGTTGATGGAACAACATTATTGTTAAATGCTTCGAATTGGATGACTGATGATGAGATGATGTGCAAGCCAGAGATGCAGCTCAGGTATGCCAACACCAAGAGTATCGTCGACGGCGAAGACATGACCTTGGTTTGCTGCCACAATGCATAGATCGCAGCCCCGATGCTGTTCCATGCACCACGCACGTCGTGCACAGTGGTGAGCTTCTGCTGTTTAGCCATGGCAGCATACATCGCGAGCCGCTGTACTATGAAGACAAGGACTGCAGTGTATATCTTTCCGGTGTTGTCACGTCAGTATCCACTGAGCGAGATCACACAAACGTACCGTGTAAAATGCCTGGAGGAAAACCTTTAACACAAAGGTAACAAAGGTATTGTCGATTGAGACCGAGAACCGATGCTCGGGATGAGTGAAAAGCATGGCGACGAGTGCAGCATGGATGGCGACAAGGAATGCATGGAGTACGTAACACCAGGAGCGGAGGGTACGGTCGGGCCTGGTGGACGACGCCGGACCACCGTCGTGAAGGAGTCCTGTGGTAAACAGGACGTCAGTATTGCACTTGCGGAAAAGTCGAAGGACGAGATGCTTGCTCTCGCAGGATGAGTCTCCTTCCCGTACTGTTGTGGACGCTATATCATCGTCTGATAGTGACGTTGACCGGTGGTTGACACTTTGATGAGCTGAAGCATATGGCTCGGCCATCTCTGCAGGTTGTTCTGATCGGATAGAGGGATGAGATGAGACGAAAGGTAGCAGGGTCTGTGCACTGATTCCCACTCGATAATTCTTGCTGGCGGCAGTGTGCGAAAATGAGATATGTCTGGACTGTCGTGATGATCACGACCCCAGAAAAGAAACGTGTTTCCGTAGAAGTACCATATGAACGGCTGTGTGAATGGCTATTTAATGATCCAGTTTCCCATATATATACTCACTCTTTCACGAGTTTCCCCCGAGGGATGCTGGTATTGACAACACTTGAGGGTTAATCCAGGACTCGATCAATAGAGTGGTTTAGCCAACTGCTAACAGAATGGTTAGCTTCATCGAGAGGCGGCAAGTTGATGTCCTTTGCCGCTGACCTGTCAATAGACTCGTGAGACGCAGTGATCATGATCATCCGTGATCCGGAAAGATTTTTCCAATCATTGTCTTCGTCACCAGATATAGCCTCGCGAAGGCTGGCTTGTAAGCTACTATGCCCATTTTTAGCTCTCGACTTTTCGCATCTGACGACAAAGCATCACGCACCACTTGAGCCACTGGGGGAGGCGAGCATCGCCATTCGTCGTGTTCTCATGATGTTACAATGATAAAGGACTCGGATAGCCAGGCTCGTGACTGAGTCACGCATCAGTTGATGCCACCGACGTCCCCATTATTTGTCAGTTCTACCTTTGGACATATGGTCAGCAGAAGTCGATGCCTAGGAGTTGAACGTTGAAAATGACCTCCGGAGATGCGAGCCATTCTGTTGACTTTCGTGCTGCGAACACAGATTTTCTAGTTGCACTGACAGTACTACTGTAGTCCACGACAAAGGCTCTAGTAGTGAGATAAGCATTACCATATAGTTACTCAACACAGGCCTAAGGGAAAAAAAACAACGACACCAAATCAGGACCGGTCAAAATGTACCGACAAACCTCAAAATAAAGCTCCTAGGGTCCCTTCCTTCGCATGTACAGCATCTTCAGCATATGACATCCAGGTCTAAAAACAGTTCCATGTCCCATGGACTGTCCTTGACCTCGTCCCATCCCATGTGCTCGCTCCTCATGGAATCAGTGTCCGTTAACATCTCCATCATCTGTATGTCTCTCTCAAAGTGGGATTCAGGAGGGATACCGCTCGCATACGGGCCAAGGAATGGAGAGAGTGAGGGGAGTGAGGGGAGTGAGCTGGGGTAACTGTTAATCGGCGTCGTCGGCGAGGTGGTCCTATACAACAGAATGAGCGTTGTCAAAAGAAGCGTGTGGATGAAATGTAACTTACAAGTCCGGAGATCCTGCGTTGCTCGCGCAGTACATGGATCGTTGGTAGCTCGATCGTACGCTGGGATCGACCAAGGAAACATCAAAACACGATGTGATTCGATGGAGGTTGCAGGGATGGAAGGACGACATCGGTTGCCATGCACCATCTACGTCCTTGTGACATCCTGCCCCTAGAGCAGCGCGAGCCATATCACGGTCCGCCAAAGTAATGAAACTCGCGTCCGCCCCCTCAAGAAGCCTAGGGACTACAAAGGTTGGCAGGTCGTCTTCATTCGACATCCCTTTTCCTTTACATCCCTCACTTGTGATCGAGTCCTTTGTTGGTTCAAACGCCCCGTGGTCGGCCACGTGGACAAATATGTGACATTTTCGTGGCTCAGGATCACGGAGCACGTCGAACACGGTAGAAGAGGCATGCCTTAGGCGCTGATCATTCTCGGAGTGCACTGCATGGGTACTCCTAGATGACGGTCCGCCTCCTGTCGTGGCTCTACTCCATCGACGAGTACGCTCCTGTATGGGATATTGACAAACCAACCCACGGATGCGACATCGTTCACACATGGGACGCTCGCCGCTGCACTGTGAAAAGGGGGACGCATGAGTATACCAGGGATGGAATCGGACTAGGATTAGGAATTAGTACCTTTGCTTTCCTGACCCTACACTTGCTGCACGCCTGTGCGGTGCGTACGCGAGGATGTTCTGCGGCCCTGTAAAAAATGCCTGTAGTTGGGTCGAGCGCACCGTGGAGTGTGGAGTGTGGGTCGACGTCAAGAGGCATGTCTGACACGACGAGAGGAAAGAAAAAACAGGGCTCTGAACATGTCTGAAGGAGAGACGAAAGTTAATGAGACTCGTTCGAATTTGCAACAACGCACCGCATCCGATCGTTGGACAGCATCGATGATCGCCATGTCGGGGACGCCCTCTTGCTTGAACAGGCCACTGTCGACGGTGCCATGGACAGCGCAACGTCTCTTCCACCTCCCGCATCTTTCAAAAACCCTGCCTAGCGCATGGCAAAAACGCTGATCGCGGAACAAAGAACCTCAAGGCCGTGCTCGGCCAAGGACGTGAGCGCGAGCGCGAGCGTCGACGAGTCGCCTGGATGAGCGGCAGCGGTGGCTGGCCATGGACGTTGGAACGTTAACGTGTCGAGGAGGATGTCCCGAAGTGTGAGTTCACACTGGCGACATCTTTTTCTCACAGACTCTGATCGGGTTCCCACCTCAACCCCACTAGGTATATGCTGCGACTCACCAAAGAACTCAAGTGCGTCATTTCAAGTTGTCTCACGTTTCTTCTGTAATGCTGACCATCAACAGGCTCTGTACACGGTTCCACGCTCAACACTCGGGTACCACGACACGAGCGTATACGACCTCGTCAAGAACCTCGTACGGCCAGAACCCAACGACATTTTCTTGCTTGCTCGCGTCGCAAAAGACTACCTCTCTGCCAGAGGTATCAATGCCGTTGTCAAGTAGCGCCCGGGCACCCGAGCTGCCTCTCCAGACAGGTATCTAGATCTGGTCCTTGATATGCTATCCTCCATGCCTAAATCCAATCTTAGACGCATTGGCACGAGTCGCTCAATCACACGCATCGAAAAGGTACAACATTGTGCCGGAGGTATCTCAAACGGGCCGGGAGACGGATCGCGTATCACATCTTTGGGACACTTGTCGGCTGCACCCGTGCAATGGATTATCTCCCTTTGCATGCCATGAGCCTGCTCTTCCCCGAGCATTTGACGTTGAGCACTGCAGGGCTTAGGAAACGCGAACTCAGCGCGTTATACCTCCATCAGAGCAAGTACCGCTCTGACTGTTTACTCTCCTGGTATTCGTCATGCCCTTTTCTATTGATCGTGTTCCTGCATGAGTCGTCATTCTGGGTGTGGTTGCTCGATTCACATTGACTATGGAATCACTCTGCAGGGAAGGGTGGCATCTAAGAAATGCATCAACATATCAGCCTCCCCCCACCATTGTATTTTTGCAACTGAACACAACCCAGGCTACAGGTGAATCAGCGCTGCAAAGGCATGACAGTGAAAGACCCTGCCATCAAGGCTTCTCGAGGATACGCCACGCGAAACCTTTGGTGTTTTGGAATGCAAGTACGTCGTCTTCGAGTCTCCGCGTGTTCGATGCACCATTATTTCTCGAATACACAGACACAAACCAGACTCGGACGTGCATCACGCACCGCGCGTCGTCACCCCGCGTATGCAACTGGCTGTTGCTGACATGGCTTGATCGAATCCGATGGTCTTCGTACTAACCCAGAAACGGAATCCATTGAATCGAATCAACCCTCTAGTCTACACTTCTCAGTGCGACATGATCCCCAACGCCACCAAGGCCATCAAGACCAGATAAATGGCGAAAAGAGGGAGAAAGATAGGTGCCAAAATACAGAAAATCAGTGCACGTACAAAGAACTCGAGACCGTATGCAAGGAAACGAAGCACAGACCTGGCAAACAAGTCTCGGTGAATACATAAAAGACGATCATTGAACACACATACCCCACATGGCGAAAGACATTGTCAACGATGAAAGTAGCAAGCTCTAGCGGACCAGACAATGCGGTCAGGACAGGCATGACTTGAGAAAATGTCGTTCAGATAAACTCACGTGGCACAAGGTCTCTGCGAATGGCCGAGTATAGCCTCGTAGGGCTAACAGCAGACAAGTCAACCTTGGTTACCGTTTGCAATTGCACTACGGTCGTGGAGACAGCTGTATCAAATTTACCAAAGATGCCAGAGATAGTGTCGATGTCGGGGGCACCAGGGTCGGCAGAGACTGGAGAGCTGTCTAGACAGGTTATCAGGATACAGGGGTAACGAGCATACCAGGTTGGTCACTAAGTGGTTGGATTTGTGTGGCTGCCTTGAAAACAAAATTTCTGAGGGACTAGAGGTATCATCAACACTCCCTGGCCAGTGATATGGAAGCGAGAAGGAATAGCGGCAACACCGATGGTGGTAGCAACAAGGGGATAAAAGAGAGGACGTATTGTGAACAAGAATGTGAACAAGATGTAACGAGTGATGGATTACCGCCAAATTAGTTGATTGGACTTGCCAGATTGCTATCATGAGAGGTATCATGCCCGAAGGCCAGATAAGCAGATAGCGACAAGCCGCCATCTCCACCGAGGCTTCTGGATGATGATGGATGCCCTTTAGGCCATGTACTGGGAGTGCCAGGCATTTTGTACCATTCCGACATGATGGCTGCAATGGTGACAGAACTGATAGGGGCTTCGGTGGGGGTCAACCCCTGTCTTGGGAACCAACCCAAAACGGTTTACTTACACCTAATCTCCAGGCTATAGGCGCACCCGGTGACGAGACAGACGAAAAGCATCACACCCTAATAACGTCATCACCAATTACATACTACGTACAGTCGTCGTCGTCACGACTGTTGGAAGCACCACGGCCGTATGTCCAAATTGTCCGCCCACGGTTACCACGACGAAGACGACGACAGCCTCCGAGCCACGTGTCAACAAATCCAGTTCGGGCGAACTACAGGCAGGACCTACATACAACGTTCGCTCTTGATGTTGTCCGTTTTTTCCAGTGCCACTGATCCACGCCCATCATGTGCGTCGTGAACCCAGCACGGGCGAGCACGCGAATTATGGTGGTGGCCCCTTCGTGGCAGACGTACACGTGTACGATGCCGAGATGGTCGGGTTGAGGTAGGGCCGGCTGTCTCTGAGCGTCTGCGAGATGCCCGTCGCTTGGGATCCTGGGACGGAGCTCGATGGGGAATAGGGTGGTAAACAAGTCCTCGGTAGTGCAAGTCATCGAATACTATACATGTGAGTTCCATGTCTATTGGGGTTCGCCCCCCGTCCAATCATGGTATACCTTCGTGATATTGGTGGAGGACGACCTTCAATGGACCAGCGCGAACCCCTGGTGTTTGCATTGTACATACCGGGAATGCAGACGGGATCCGAGGCGAGCGACTAGAAAAGGGAGATCTGGCAAGTATACAGCATCCTGCTAGCAAACCCGGCAGTGTCGTTCGTGCCATAATTGGTGACGAACATCATGATCCTGTCGGAGCATCTTCGACTCCCAGACCACGGTATCCAAGACCGTGTCAGGAACGCTGATTGCCACTGTCACGGACACATCTATGCACGTTCTCCCAACGGGTCCTGTATACCTCCCAATTCGGTGCTCCTACCCTTGCCCCAGTATCCCGAGCGGACAGATAAAAATCAGCACGATACTAGCAAAGCAATCGGCTATAGCAGGCATAGATTCCGCTTCGATCTCCGAGTCGAGCACATGGATAGAAAACGTGCGTCGGAGTGGCGACGCCAGCCCAATGCTCTCCTGGAATTCGATATAATCTCGCGTGTCGATGACGAGGGCAGCAAAAGTGAGCGACCGACAAATCTGCAGAAGCCGTAGCGATCCATTGGGCGTGACACCCCCAGGCGTATTCCAGCCCCAAATCATGTTTATAGAAAGCGTTACCAAATGAGGCCAGGCTGATGCCAATGTGAGCAATTCGCTGTCTGTAAGGCCTATGTTCCACCCGATATCAATGTCCATGGAACGGAGATTACTGAACGCCATGCACGGTTGCAAGTCCTCAAGGCCAAGTATACGAGCCCCCGAGCGAGCAGGGTTATCTGATACACGGCATGGATGTGTCAGTCGCAGTTTCTGGTGATGCAGCCGGTATCGGCCCTCCGAAAACCAGCCCAGAACGAGCAGAGCTGCAACCCAGAAGGACAGTTGAAAACGATTGCATGAGAATCCTTGATGGCAGGTAGTCGAATCTGGGAGAGTATCCATGATGTTGGTTGATCTTGTCGCCATCCACACTTTCTTCCTGATGCGAACCAGGGTACGGTCAGTCAAGGCCACTGGTCGATGCAGATACCAAATATATCTTGGCTCAGCATAAGTACGGCCAGTTTTGGCTGATGTGGCCCGATGTCGGTGTGCAGCACGCAGCTTCAGTTTGCTGTTTAGGCACCAAAAAATACACGGGGTGCTCTGCCGCGTTGAATATGGTTTCCTCTGGAGTCAGGTCTAGGATAAGGTGCGAGTATGGCGCACTGGACTATCGAGAATCGTGGAAATGGGATGATGCACCGGGGAACGATCTGCCTATATTTCTTACATCATCGTAGCGGCACGACGGTTTGGCTGCTCAATGTGTTTTACTGTGACCGGAACTGGATTTTTGAATCATCCAGTGCCTTGGTAACTCCAACATCATTACAGTCGCGATGTGTCCGACTATTTTCGCATTTGCTGGACACATGGTTCTTCGAGTTGGCATAGAAAAGCTCCACACGGTAAAAATGGAGCGTCAACATGCGCCTTGTTGTCACGTGTACCAGTCGGAAGTCGGAGGCTGGAGCCATGAGGACGCGGGCTGCTTCGCATGACTGCACCCCTCAGACTCTCAACTTGCTTCACGCAAACACTCTCCAGAATGTCGACAGAAAACACAAGCAGTCAGTTCAAGGACATCCGCGAGAAATTCGGCCGTTTCAGGATCCTAATCGTCGGGCGCGCAAACGCGGGCAAGACGACCATTCTCCAAAAGATCTGTAACACGACGGAAAACCCAGAGATATTTGATAGTAAAGGGAATAAGGTATGCTTCTCGTTCGAGACATGAGGTGGAGTTGGACGCTAAATCGTGCGATTAGATTGATCCGTCCCAGGTTGAGGGATCGATGGGGGTAGGTAGCGCTCCTCGTCGGGCTGAAACATGATGCAAGTCCTGCTCATCCATTTCTAGCGCGGCATCCATGACATCGAGAACGAGCTGATCTTCCGGAGCAACGACAAGTTCATCTTTCACGATTCGCAAGGGTTCGAAGGGGGTAAGAAAGACGAGTTTTTAAGAATGAAGAAATTCGTCGCGGACCGTGCAAAGACGACGCATCTCAAGGAGCGCCTCCATGCGATATGGTAACGGGCAGGGCTGTGTAGCAGTTCGTCGAGTGATGTATTCTGTTGAATAGGTATTGCATCTCGATGGATAGGATTGAGCGAGCAATCCAACGGTCCGAAGAAATGTTTTTCGAAGAATGTGACCCTAACAATGGTGAGTGGTTGTTATTATAGTGGTTTCATGCTCACGATGTGGTCAGTTCCTGTTGTGGTGTTGTTCACCAAATTTGATGCACTGCAGGTTAAAGCACTGGTTAAGTTGACACCTGCAGATCGACGGCTGGCATTGCAGGGGGGGCTCTCAAAGATCCAGCTACTTATGGAAGAGGTCTTCAATGGGGCTGATGTATGGGGACGGCTTTCCACAATGACATACCCCCCAAGGTCTTCAGTTCGGCTTGAAAGTTTGTATTATGGTTTCTTGGGTGTACATTGTGCTATGCCACTCACCAATATGCTAGACGTCCACAAGGCTAATGAGTGCAACATTCTGATTGAAAAGACTGCATTAGTCCTGAATGATGAAGCATTGCAAATGCTATTTGTGTCAGCTCAGGAAACAAACATTGCACTTTGTGTCAAATATGCAGCCCAATGGTAAGTCACCTGAGAAAACATATTATTTGTCATATATTTATATATTTATATATTCATTTGAATAAAGTATGACATTCGACATGGAGCATACAATATGTTCCACAGATGAAGAGCTGCAAATTCTCAGGCTTGCATGTTGGTTTCCACACTTTCAGGTAGAGTGATTTCTACATGATATATTCTATTTCATTCTAATGTCTTCCCTCCTGATAATCATAGAGGGTAAGCTGCAAATTCTAGCATGTTGGTGGCTGAGGTGATGTTGATGATTTCATATCTACTCTCCATTTTGTTCTGGAAATCATAGTTGGTGAGTTGTGCATTCTGGCACATTGGTGGCTGAGGTGATGCTGATGATTTCATGTCCATTCTTCATTCTGCTCTGGCAATCATAGGTAGTGAGTTGTGCATTTTGGCATGTCAGTGGCTGAAGTGATACTGATGATTTCTTGGCAATCATAGGGAGTGAGTTGTGTATTCTGGCATGTTGGTGGCTGAGGTGATGCTGATGATTTCATGTCCACTCTCCATCCTGCTCTGGCAATCATAGTTGGTGAGTTGTGCATTCTGGCATGTTGGTGGCTAAGGTGATGTTAATCATTCATGTCCACTCTCCATCCTGCTCTGGCAATCATAGCGAGTGAGTTGTGCATTCTGGTATGTTGGTGGCTGAGGTGATGTTGATGATTTCTTGTCCACTCTCCATTCTGCTCTGGCCATCATAGGGAGTGGGTTGTGCATTCTGGCATGTTGGTGGCTGAGATGATGCTAATCATTTCCTGTCCACTCTCCATCCTGCTCTGGCAATCACAGGAAGTGAGTTGTGCATTCTAGTGTGTTGGTGGCTCAGGTGATGCTAATCATTTCATGCCCTCTCTCCATGCTCTGAAAATCATAGGTAGTGAGTTGTGCATTCTGGTATGTTGGTGGCTGATGTGATACTGATGATTTCTTGTCCACTCTTCATCCTGCTCTGGCAATCATAGCGAGTGAGTTGAGCATTCTGGTATGTTGGTGGCTGAGGTGATGCTGATGATCTCTTGTCCACTCTCCATCCTGCTCTGGTAATCATAGTTGGTGAGTTGTGCATTCTGGCATGTTGGTGGCTAAGGCAATGCTGATCATTTCATGTCACTCTCCATTCTGCTCTGGCAATCATAGATGGTTAGTTGTGCATTCTGGCATGTTGGTGCTGAGGTAATGCTGATGATCTCTTGTCCACTCTCCATCCTGCTCTGGCAATCATAGTTGGTGAGTTGTGTATTCTGGCATGTTGGTGGTTGAGGTGATGCTGATGATCTCTTGTCCACTCTCCATCCTGCTCTGGGAATCATAGCGAGTGAGTTGTGCATTCTGGCATGTTGGTGGCTGAGGTGATGTTGATGATTTCTTGTCCATTCTCCATCTTGCTTTGGCAATCATAGTTGGTGAGTTGTGCATTCTGGCATGTTGGTGGCTGAGGTGATGCTGATGATTTCATGTCCACTCTCCATCCTGCTCTGGCAATCATAGGTAGTGAGTTATGTATTCTGGCATGTTGGTGGCTGAGGTGATGTTAATCATTCTATGTCCACTCTCTATCCTGCTCTGGCAATCATAGGAAGTGAGTTGTGCATTCTGGCATGTGGGTGGCTTAGGTGATGCTAATCATTTCATGTACACTCTCCATGCTCTGGCAATCATAGCAAGTGAGTTGTGCATTCTGGTATATTGGTGGCTGAGGTGATACCAATCATTCCATGTCCACTCTCCATCCTGCTCTGGTAATCATAGCAAGTGAGTTGTGGCTGAGGTAATGCGAATCATTTCATGTCCACTCATTATCCTGCTTTGTTAATTATAGAGAGTAAGTTTTATTTTTTGGCTCAAGTCTTGTCTATAAGATGTTCTCTACATGTATATTGATTTTTAATTGATAGGCTGTAAGTGACAATTATATTTATCTCTCATTGTTGTTAAATTTACTATATAGCTGGTATGTCTTCTTACACATTGGATATAATTTATATTTAGATTGATTATTTCAATAGGATGTGAGTTTCATATTTAGTTATATTTCATTACAACCCACATGTATTGTTCTCTAGCTGGTAAGATTTTTTACTTTTATTGCCTTTTTACTCACAGAATTTCAGGTGGTCTGTTTCTATATTAGAATCTGATTCCATCTATTTACCACATGATTTTATATTGTTAGTTGCTTGACAGGAATGGGGTATGTAATGTTCTCTTAATCTAATTTCTTAATTTGATGCTTTATTTAATAGATTGCTCTTACCACAAGTGCCACTGAGGCTCTGAAGACAGACATTCAGGCAGGTTTGCATATATGGCTTGTAGGGCTTTAGCTTATAAAATATCTAAGGGCAATCTCACCACAAAGGAGCAGTATCTTCAAGCTGGTGTTGGTGTGTTTTTTTGTTTTGATTATTTTATGTCATATATAATGAACACCAATTTAGAGACACTTCTTATATTAGAGCACTCTTTTTATCTTTCTCAGAAAGGAGACTCCAATGCAGTTTTCTCTGCCATCTGGCAGTACAGGGCATCAGACATACCTACCAAGGTGAACATAGCCCTAAAGGATGTTCTCACCCACTATGGCACCACATCCAAGAAAGAAAAAGTGGACATGATCTGCAACATTATTGCACAGAATCACATGGGTAAGTTGACCATATATGTCACCATTTCATTGATAAACTTGGGAACTTTGCTTCAGAGAGACCACTGGCAGTGGCTAGATAAAGGCACTGGTCTTGTATCTGGCTACAGTGTCCAACCATTCCTTCAGTAGTGGTAAACAAATTTCCTTAGAACAAGGAGGGTATGGAGAAGCCATCTTGAAAGTAGAGTGTTGTTGGAAGTCCTTTGAAATGCCTGTATATCTTGTGATTATCTGTGTATGGTGAATTGTACTGTATTCTTGGCCTGGTGATGTTTTCAACTTGAGCCTGAATAGACCATGTTCAATGGCTACACTCATATGGTCTTACTGGGATAAATCCACTACTATGGGACGTGGATACTTGGATATGATATCCATGATCAAGATGATACATTATTCATGCTGTCTAATTCAATGAAGGTGTAAAGATATAGAACAATGGATCATCAATGCCTTGCTATCTAGACAGTTAGTTATATATACATAATACTTCATGCCACTGAAGATGACATTGTACTGCTCATTATGATATTCTATGAGTCAAGGTTGCCATAAATCTCATGACAATGCTAAGTATCACCTTGGCCATTTGATCCCCCTGTCCATTGTCCAGGATATGAACTCTAAGTTCTCGCAGGGCAGAACTTGCATATACAAACAACTCTCACTGGGTGAGAAACATTGTGCATACAGGCCACTTTTAGATCACTCACTTCAAATGTTACCTAGTACCTAAATCCCAGCAAACCTACTAAATCCGAGTCTAACATGAACTCCTCTCATCAATGATAAAGGCCACATAGTAGATTGAACAACCTTCTAAGTCTTCATCCAACTCTCAGTCCAAGGTGAGGGTATCATACTATGAATTCGATTGGGGACAAACAGACAATGCCACTCGAACCTCGAATAACTCTCAATGGCTGCCAGGTGATACTACATACGGTTCCGTACGTCCGGTACACTAGCTACACCTAATCCAAATAACTGTACCTGTACTAGTATGCATACCACTGCAACGTCCAAAGTACTTGTTGTCCGTACGCGAGCCCAGCTCCTCCTCAAAGAAATATGCGACACACCGACGCCAGTCCGCCCCCATTATGATGACGGTATACAAAATCTAATGGTCCAAAAAAACATCCAAGAGAGAGAATCATGCTGTGCGGCCGGCCATCAGTCAACACGACGAGACGAGCGACGAAACGACACCCACCAAAGACACCCAACGATGCCAGGACCCCAACGACCGCCGCCGTCACCGTGCTCACAACTACTCCCCGTCCTGCGCCTGACGTCTTGTTGGTTATCGTCGTCGTCGCCGTCACGACCGCCGGAAGCACCGCAGCGGCAGCCGTCGGTTGCGCTTCCACATTGCCCGTTCCTACAATCACCATCGTCCCATTGCTCGGGATCCCATTCACGACCACAAATAACAAGGCTGGGCCAGGCGTCAACAAGTTCGGATTTGGCGGGACTTGCGAGACGTGCAGGACGTACGACCCGCCGTTGTTGACGGCATACGTGTTGTTGAGCTGCAAATGCCGTTGACCCATGTTCATCGCGTGGGTCGTGAACCCGCCTCGAGAGAGCACGACGGTCGTGTTGGCGGCCGCATCGTTGGCAGAGGTGCCTGTGTATGATGTCGAGGAGACAGTCAGGTTGAAGTAGGGACCGCCGTAGCTAAGCGTCTGCGGGACACCCGTCACTTGGGGACGGACACTCGACGAAAAGTAGGACGGGTAAAAGATCTCGGCAGTGTAAGTCGTCGGATACGGCGAACTGAGTTCAACGTCGATATTCGGGTTCGACCCTGCGATCAACACGGATGCATCCGGCAAAAGGATCGCAGTTGAGTGATACATTCTCGCGATGTTAGTTGAGCCGAGACCTGCGTTGGACCAACGCGAACCCGAGGGTGCGTTTGGGTTGTATATGGCAGGGGTGCCGACGGGACCGGATGCAAGCGACTGGAAAAATGGCATCTGGGCGAGCGATGGGGTATAGAGTGTCTGGTTCGCAAAACCGGCGGTCCCGTTCGCAGCACCGTTGATGACGAGCATGGTCCCATCGGGAAGGTTGATAAACTGGCCCATCGTACGGCCCAAGAGCATTGGGTCGTCTTGTACGTACGCTGGCGAGGAACCATCCGGAGGCTCGGGCGTGAGACGTTGACAGTCCTTTGATGTGGGGTATGTCCAGGTATTGTAAAACGGCCACGAGTAATTTCCATAGTAATCTGCGGGCATGTCCGAACCACCGCAGAAGAGAAGAGTGGGGGTATAGTTCGTGGCCGGGGTGAGAGGGAGCATCGCCACCGCTCCCGAAGCAGGGTAAACGCGCACGACACCGTTGGGCATATCAGGCAGGGGGGTCTCGACGTTTTGATCAGGCTCCCAGAGAACTAGCACATCGTCAATCGTCACGATTTCCAACCCACGGCAATCAACTCACTGGTAGAGAGATTCGCCTGTACGAGCAACTTGCCCGACGGCATGAGGTAGGTGTGGGCGTACGAGTTGAGACCCGAGGTGGTGATCATAAAGTTCATCACCGTGGCGGGCCCGCGACTAGGGTAAAATTCGTACGTTGGTGTTGCGCCTCCACCCTCGTATGCTGGATCGACGTTGGGCATGTTCCTGTTGACGTAACCACCAGATGTATAGCCCCCGATGAGGACGATTGTACCGTCACCGAGTGCTTCGGCAGCCGCGTACCACCGCATGTCCTGCATGGATAGCACTGCAGGGTTGTCGTACCACTGACAATCTGGGGAGGACAGGTTGGCTGCGGTACACGGGTTGAGTATCCGAATAGATTTCCTGCCATCATAGTCGCCGTACACGTTGTCGTAGCTCGTGGAAGACGGCGACCCATACCCTGTGCCATGGAGAGGTCAATTTCCATAAACAGAGACGGGGACAAAAAAAGAACGCACCGATGCTGATGGCACCGTTACCGCCAAATGTAGCATATGACCCATTGGGCAGGTGCATGCCAGAAGCACAAAAAGTGTTGGTGAGCACGTTCATCGTCGTCGCCTGGTGCGTGTTGATGTTCCTAGGTCATATCCGTTATTACGTGAGCAATGAGGGAGAGCGTGATGACGGACCAGGCAGAGCCCCAGGCAGGGTGTCCGTCGATCTGGGCAGCGTTGCCTTCGGTTTTGTCGAGGATGTAGACCAGCTCGTCGTTCCCGAGAAACATCTGGCGGGGGTGTGAATGGATGGGGTGGCAGACCAAGGACGACGTACCATCATGGCACTGACGAGGGTGTTACCGGCCTGTACGAACGATCCTGCATGCTGAGCTGCAGCAGAGAGGGAGAGGCTGGATAGCGCCAGCCACGGCAGGATGGAAGACATTGAGAAAGGACAGAATCAAGGAGCGAATGGTAGAAATAGAGACAAGAGAGTGTTAGAAAATGGAGTGCCGGATCATAAAGGGAGAGTCTCAGCTATTATCGGACAGAGCTTGTCTAATTTATGAATGCCGAAATACACGCGACCCGGCACTGGCATGTCCACGTGATGACCCTACACTTTCTCAAACACATACATGTACGCCAACTTTTTCAGCTCGGCCACGCTTGCCCGGTCAGCCACCACAACCTTTTCGTCATTGAACAGCACCCAGCCTTCATTCCCGTCCTCCATCGCGTTTGGCGCTCTTGGCATCAACACATGCGCGACGTAATGTCCTGAGTGGACGCTCGGGCCCTTGTGCGAGATAAATCCCTTTAGTCGATACATTGCAGGAAGCGTCGTAGAACCACCCGACGCCGTCACCGTCTGCGCGGCCCCCGCGGGAACATCCATCTCCCCGGTGTCATCGGGGTGATTGAATAACCACTCAACCGCGCGTTCTGGATTCCCGTCCTACGCTCCCATCAGCGCCGTGCGCCGTCAATATAAATCCTGACGTACCGTTTCCAGCAACGCTTTTCGTGCTTGGGCGTACGTGAATCCCATGTCTCCCAGCAACGCGATTTGCTCCGCCGGGGGCTCTGGAACGCTCGGTCGACCGAGCTGAATGGGTTTATCAATGTCTGTCGTCACACTCAGCCTCATTCATCACTCGAAAACATTTTCGCCTACCAGGGTCTTCCATATGGGCGAACAGCCATTCCATTGCAGCCTCCGCTCCAGAGTTACCCGTCGCAAGCAACGCTTTCTGGCATCTTACAGTCGGAAAGCCCATTCCCTCCAATTGCCCCATTGCATCCGCGTCAAATTGCGGTAGCGAGGGTGCAGCGCTAGAGGACCCATCCGGAAACTCTTCTTCCCCCGGCTGCAATCCCTTGCCCAGGTAGTCATCCAGCACAAGGTTCCCCTCGGGCAGGATGATAGGAATGTCTGTTTGTCCACCTTGTCGGTCGTGTCAAGG
>JBBPJP010000542.1:0-19851 GCA_038088775.1 Boletus barrowsii | reverse complement strand
TTGCCAGGGCAAACCACTTTCCGCCCTGGCCCGGTTTTGGTGACTGAAGATCGTGACGATGAATATGAGGTTGATTATCTTGTTGACTCGAGATACAATGGACGCCGCCTGGAGTACCTCGTGCACTGGAAGGGCTATGATGAGACAGATAGGACATGGGAGCCCTGATCTAATCTGTCGCATGCCAAGGATGCCATCCAGGACTTTCACAGGGCTCACCCTTCTGCGCTGCGCACTCTGCTCATGTCACCAAGTGCCTTCTCTAATTTATTCCACAGTTGTGAGAACTACACCGTGGCTAACATGCGCAAGCTGCCCTTTGATCGTCTGGAAGTCGATCTGTAGGACGGGGGTGCACACGCCTTGTTGACACCTTGTTGTTGACATCACCTTACTTCTCGTATAAAAAGGCTTCTGGTCGAGCCTCTGCTCCCACATCACACTCTACAGCCCACAATGTTCTCCCTCTATGCCTTACTACTCCTCATCGAAGTCTACTTTGACATTCGCACCACTGGCTCATTCTATGCCCTTGTCTCCATCCTCTCCCTCGTACTCAGCTCCTCCACCTTCATTCCCCCCCTTAATCACGCACCCACCTTCCCCTGCCTTTATGACGACGACCCTCTTGACGAGGACACGTTCATCGACACTGCGGGAGACCCATTGCAAAACTGGGCAGCGGGATACCTGGTTGAAGGAGTCATTTCCTACAGCATCCCCTACGGTACAGAGCACGCCCCAAGGAACACCACCCATTGGAATTTCGTCTATGCCAATCACAGTGAGGTGTACACGGCCAGAAGCGAAAGCTCCATTTGGAGGGAACATGATGAAAATGTCTGGAACAATCAGGATCACTCTGACCTTCCCCCAGTAACATTTACTTTCGAAGAATGGGTGAACTCTGCATTACTCCATTGGATTCCCCTCCTTCCTGACCCGGGTGAAGCAGTTGCCGATCTATCTATTCTCTCCCCATTCCCAGAGAACGATGAGAACTACGGCATCAGTGATGATATAGGAATGCCATTCAGCTTCTGGACATGGGACAACAGTCGTCCTTTCGTAGATCAGACCCCCCACACGATGAACCCCCCAGAAGATACCAGGAGAGCGTTGATGCAATGGCACGCCTACGTAGACTGGTCCACACTCGTGGACAATTGGCAGGACTTTGTTGCGCAACAACAGGAGGATCCACCTTTGGATGGCCAGCAGGACTGGCCGGAGGACTTTGAACAGTAAGGATCAATCAGGATGCTTGATCATAGGACGGGGAAAGTGTTACGATCGCCTTTAGCCCCTAGCCCCTATTTGACATTATCATTTTCTTCTCACCTTTCACCTCACTTAACCAACATGCCACGGACGCATGCCCCTATGCTTCCTATCACACGTGCACATCTCATCTCCCACATCCACACTTCCTATTCACATTACTTACACGCTCCCACCCCATGCTGCCACATACATGCACATCACACATGTAAGGCTATATCTTCCATTCTACCACACCTCATGGACGCTGCACCCCTTTCATGATACCAGTGCTAACTCATGTTTCCCTCATGGTAATCGTAGATACAACTACAATAGGTACAAACATGTAGACTAGTATATAAACCCCAAAGCAGCGCCAGGAGGACCGCAGTCTTGTCCTCTTGGAGTTTCCCCTACAGACCCTCCTCCTTTAAGACTCATCTTCTCATTGGGCTTTTCTTAGTCTCAAGCGACCTAGCAAGTACGGCTTCACCAAGCGTGAGTCCGTAGGGTCGTTTCACTCTCCCCAGAGGCTTGGCGGAAGTTTGGCTGCGTCGAGCATGGCCATTGCATGTCCTTGTAGGGTGCGGATTGCTCGCTCCACCTTGCCGTTCTGCTGGTGAGCATATGGGGCAGAAAGTTGACGCTCAATCCCTGCATCTTGGAGCGTTTTGGTGAACGCCGCACTTATGAATTCCCCTCCATTGTCTGAACGGAAGACCTTGACTCGTCTTTCTGCGTGATTCTCCCAGCGAGCCTTGATAATGGTCCATGCTTCCAAGGCTTGATCCTTGGATGACAAGAGTTGGACGTTGATAAGGTTTGTGTGGTCGTCAATGAACACGATGAAGTATAATTTCCCGTGTGGCTTAGTGCAAACGGGGAACGGACCACACAAATCTGAGTGGATGAGATCCAACATGCGTGAAGCTGGAGGCTGTGAAGACAGGGGATATGGTTTCCTCGGGAACTTGGCGACAATGCACGATTCACATTTCCCCAATGGCTTAGAGGAATCAACAGAGACACCTGTAGCCACAAGAGGTAAGTGCTTGACTGCGTCACCCCCAGGATGTCCCATTCATGCATGTCAAAGGTTCCATGTCATGGGGATCTTCGTGTATGTGCTCATTTCAGTTTGAGCTAACGCGGTAATCTCTTTGCAAGGTGTTGCATTGGACAGCTCGGCCGCACGGAGAAAGCGTGTTTGTAGGTAGAAGAGATTTCCCGTCACTGGTACTTTCCTGAGATGTTCACCTTTGAACAATAACACGCAATGAGGACCTGCAGAGTCCGTCCCACCCTTGAAATTGCAGTCCCACCCTTTTTGCAACATGTGCCCAACCAATAGCAGATTGAGTGTTGCATTCGGGGCATGTAAGCAGTCTTTGAGGATGACCCGATGAATCGAACCATCAAGCTCTATCTCCACAACACAAGTTCCTCTGCCGGTAGTCAGGAGGTCACCCTGGCTTGTGGTTTTGACAGGTGGACGGTCCTCGTCTTTGATGTCGATGAAGTATCCCCTGTCTTTGATGAGATGCGAGGTGGTGCCAGAGTCGAGGCTGGTGGCCTGTCCATGGGTGGAGAGGAACGCGAATTCTTTGCTTTCGTCAATGAGTGAGATGAGTGCGCAAGACAATTCCCATTTAAGTGAGGAAGATTGAGGGGATGTGTTAGGGGTCTGCTCAGGGGAGCGGGCGACAGCAGCGTGTTCATCTTTACTGCCAGATCTCTTGGTACGGACCCAAGCGGGAGCGGTATCCTCCATCCCACCTCCTGGCCAATAGCAGTGCTTAAGGTCATGATTCTCCGCTCTCGGTTTACCCGCGCAAACCGGGTTGCTGCACCTGACACCTTGGGGATTGTTCTTGTGAACTCAGATACCTGTGGTCAGGTTGACTTTCCCGATCGCCATGTTGGTGTATTCCAAACCTGGTCCAGCGAGTTTGCGACGCCCCACAATCGAATTTGCCTTTTCAGTCAAAAGCTTTGTGGCGTCTTCGAAGGTGAAGCTGGGTGGAGGACTAGTTGTGGAGGTGGAGGTGGTAGTGGTAGGGCACGAGGGTGAGAGTTTGTTCATAGTGAGTTCTCTAAAGATGTCCCACTCGATGCCTTGGGGAAGTCCTTGAAGGAGATCAAAGACGGATTCCGCCATGGAATACGCTACTCCCATTTGAATGAAACGATGCCTAGCATCCTCGAAGACACCAATGTAACGAATCACATCATCTGCATCTTTGAGTTTCTCCGAACGAACGCGGGACCCCAATTCGTATTGGGAAAGAATATCGGTGCGGGAATAATAGGCAGCTAGGGTATTCCACTGTTCTCGTGCCGTATGAGAATCATTGAGAAGCGCTGCGATGGTGATGGAGATTTTACAATTGATAAGGGCTTTTGCTTGTGCGTCCTTAGCTGACCAGTCGAGAATGGATTCTCATTCCACTTTGGTGAGTGCAGATGCATCAATGGGAATGGGCATAGCAGAGGCAAAGTTGATGAGGTCTTTAGGATCGGTGCTATCACTGCAGTGCGTCCACAGGTGTTCGCCTTGTAAGGCAAGTGTCATCTGACGGCACCATTGCGAATAGTTTTCGGCACCAGTAAGATCTTGGATGTGATCGTATTTTCCCATGATTGGAGAATGGATGATCTCTGATAATGGCGTTTGTATGTGTGTAAAATGCGTTGTATGTGTCTCAGGCTGACTGTATGCGCGTGTAATCTTTAAGTGACGGATGTCCCTGTGTGTGTGCGACTAGGCCCGTTGATTTGAGTTCTTAGAACTCAGGGCTCATAACCTATACGAGCTAGCCGACACGGAGGCTCAGCGGTCGTCACTGGCAGTGAATGGAACACTATATTACCTAGCCAACACGGAGGCTAGTAACTCTATCAATACATGAATGCGATAAGTGTAACCGAAAGCATACCTCAGCGGTCGTCACTAGCAGTGAATGGAACGCTGAGGAAAAGAGCGAGACGACGGGACAAGAAGGTAAATGACAATTATGTAATTGTCATGTGATCAAGACGAGTGCGAACTGAATAATAACTATAACGATAACAAACACTGTCTCGATCAATCATGCGTACGCCTGTGCCTAGATATGGAGAATAGCAGGTGCTCAAGATTTCTGCTTACGCTAGGCAGCCCGAGTGAACAAGACAAAATGTCAATCCAGTACAATGATGTGAGTTTATGGGCTGGTTCGTCCTCCCTGGTGGCGGGGAGCAGAGGATCTTAATTGCGTCTACGAACAGAAATACGGAACAGGGCTCGCTGCGATTGGTATGCTGATCTGAGATCGACCCTATCGACGGATCAGTCACACTGATCCTGTGCTGAGAATGAAGGAGCGTACACACGAGAGGGGGTTAGATGCCTTTTGAAACGCAGTGTTTGATGAGAGAGCCGATGAATCAGTGGGACTTTGAACCAAGTCATAGTACTTCAGTAACGTGACAGTTTTGCTCCAAGGATACGTTGAGCTATTTCCATCGTTTTTAACACTCTAAGATGTGTTCGTCTCGATCTGCACCGACCTCTCCCGTTTACTCAACAGTTGAAGTGCGGTGGGCATTGACTGTCTCGTTACCACGTCCAAAAAAATGACACAGCATGTAAATTTCCTCGATGAAAGATACTTTATAGGGCCGGTCTGGCATTTGGCGTGAGTTCGATACGCTTCGTGGATGTCGATGAAGGCGATGGACTTGATGTTGGTTGTTGTTTGTTTGAGTCAAGTCCGTACACACAATTGACGCATTCAAGTAGGTCGCAAAAGCAAGATGATGACACGCGCCGCGTCCAAACGCGCGAAAACGGACTCAGTGTTGACAGTAATCAAGAGTCCCGGTCCTAAAGACGACGTCGCGTCGGCTCAACCCTCATCATTCATCCCTTTCCAAGCGGGACCCAGTTTGGAGTGCATCCCAGACGATGTTTTGCTCGAAGTTGTGTCCTATTTGCCCACTCAGTTGCCCACTTTCGACAACAGTACAGACCATGCTATGTTTCTCACACATCCTATGTATGTCATTCGCTGCACTACGCCCGCCCGCACGCCCATCCTGCGTGCGCTGTCGCAGACATCCAGGCTCTTGCGGTCGCGTTGTCTCGCAATGGCATGGCAGAGGGCCGATCTTTGGGGACCCAACTTCCAGAGGCTTGATCCGTCGTTTGAGGAGGCAATCGGTAAAAGAACCTATAGCAGCATACGCATTTTGCAAGCATGTCCTTACCTGTTGCCTTTGATTCGGTCCGTACGAGACACATATACATCATGTTTGATATCTGACTAGAGTTTAGGACGGTGTCCGTCATGCTGACAGCGTACCGAAAGGCTAAGATCATCCGTGCATTTGCAGCCTGTCTTGCCAAGTTACCCAACCTCGACACCATTCAAGGTATGATTGTCCTTTCTCCGTGGTACACTGCCTCAGTACCTTGTTCTGCCAGTCATACATGCAGAACGGCGAGTGCAGTCCGCCATCAAGATCGCGTTTCAAGGTGAACGATTTCCTTCCGTGCGGAGGATCTCCTTACCATCCTTCGCACATCACATCATCAGAGGATGTCCCAACCTCGAGGAGGTGACATGCGTAGATGAAGGTGGTGGTAGTAAAATCGTACAATCCATTGTCGAGGGTAAATGTCATCAAGTGCGCATCCTGAAAGGCATTACTACACCCCTCTCGCGTATGCTCTTCCTTTATCAGTACATGGTGCAGCATGACTGGTTCATTGACAGGATTTGTCAACCTACTTCCCAACTTGACGCATGCCAGTGTGGCGATGCAGGTGAGTCCTTTTCGACATCTAGTCGGTAACATGGTGACAGATTTGCATAGTCGGACATGATACCATTAACCGGCTTTCCCTTCCTCGACACCATCGAGATCCTGATCGACTTCGACATGGGGACCAACCTACCACTCAGTGAATCTGCAGCTTTGGACATCAAGAAAGCAAGCGAAATTTTAAAGGGGAACAAGTCACAAGCTGAAAAGACTGTGGTGTTGACAAAGTTGAACCACCTCTGGGACTACAGGACATACGAGTTTGACGTTGTTCGAAACTACAACTACATGATAAGGGAAAGTTTCCAAGTGTGATCGCGCAGACTCATCCGACATCGATGGCTGTCATCGATCAGGTTGTAATGATAATTCTGTAGACTAGGACAAAGATGGTTGAGTCCAAGAACATTAAGCTTGGAGGAAATGGTACCCGTTGGCAGAATTCCTGGCATTAGTCACGTACAACATATGGGTGTAATATGCCTGTCCCCGGGTGGGGAATAACAAGTAACCCAAGGTTTCTGCTGACGCTAGGCACCTCGAGTGGCAGGAACAAGATGTCAGCCTAGCATAATATAGTAAACAACGACACCAACCTCCCTACTGCCATATCCTGGATGCATGTAAATTGTAAAACTGATGAATCAGTGGGACTTGGTACTTGGGCATACCCGTATCGATAGATGCGAAAGACCGATGTCACCGTGACTCGTTATTCGTGGATATATATTTAAAGACAAGTCTCCATCTCTAATTACGTCGGATTTTTATTCGGCAGGAAGTTGATATCCAAGAAGAAGGGTTTGTCGACCGTGGAGATGACTGCTTGCTTATGGAGTCGAGGACGACACATCCCTCTCTTCGTAACCAGTTGGGGTGCAGGGAAGAGATGAATGCGAAGTTGCCACTATGTGATGTATTCCGTCAGGGGGCTAGTACTGTCTTCTCGCCTTGCGACTTTGACAATTTTGCTCGCTTGCTCGACGCAGCAAGGTGTGACCTTGTTGGCGGTTTGTCACGTGTCGCCACGGGAGACATCGTGTCGATGAGGAGAAAGCACTCAACAGTATTGTGCTCGAACACTATGCGAGCCTGATGGTTGTATGCTAGATGCGGAATAGGGCTCATCAAACCAATGAATCACTGTGACCTCAAGTTGGTACCAAGCCGTCGTACCGTAATGGTGACTCTGGACGTCTTCGAAAGTCGAAAGCAGCAGCAGTAGGCATCTGACCGTCTTTTTGTACGCATGCTAGCATGTCAAAAAACAACACTTGGTGCAGGACTTGAAATTGTGGGTCAGTTAGACTTGAATGCGACAGTCACAGTAAGGAGTTGTACATGACACCATGACAACACTCGGTTTTCTTCCAAAATGATGACGCGCGCCGCATCCAAACGCGCGAAAATGGCCAGTAATTCTCGTCATAATGTGTCGGCCGAGCTCCCACCGTTCATCTCTTTCCATTCGGGACCCAGGTTGGAGCGCATCCCAGACGATGTTTTCCTCGAAATCGTGTCCCATTTGCCCACTATTGGCCACTATCTACATCCTGCGCTGATCTCCCATCTCATGTATGACAGTGCCTCTATACCCGCACGCACGCCCACCCTCCGCGTGCTGTCAAAGACATCCAGACTCTTGCGGTCCCGTTGTCTCGCACTGGCATGGCAGAGGTTTGAGTTTTGGGGCACTGACCTGTGGAAGCATGACATATCGTTCGATAAGGCAATCGGTAAAACAAACGTGGCTGGCATACGTTTCTTGAAAGCATGTTCACACCTCTTGCCTTTTGTTCGGTTCGTACAAGGCAGAAGATATAGATGATTTTTGATATCTGACTCCCATTTAGGATGGTGTCCATCATTCTGACCATGCACCAAAAGGCTGTCATCATCCCGGAATTTGCAGCCCGTCTTGCAACATTACCCAACCTCGACACCATTGAAGGTACGGCTGTCCTTCCTCCGTGACACACTGCCTCAGTAGCCTGTTCTGGCAGTCATATACGCAGAGTCCAGAATACAGCCCGTTATCAAGAATGCGTTTCGAGGTAAACGATTTCCCTCCGTGCTGAGGATCACTCTGCCTTCCTCTATGTGTGAGATCGTCAAAGTGTGTCCCAACCTCGAGGAAGTGACGTCTGTGGAGGGCGATGGTAGTCAAATTATCCAATCCTTTGTCGAGGGCAAATGTCATCAGGTTCGCATCCTGAAAGGCATTTCTGCATCCCTCACACATATGTTCCTCCTTTATTGATATATGGTACAGCGTAAGGATGGCTGGTTCGTTGGCAGGATTGGCCGACCTTGTTCCCAACTTGACGCATGCCAGTGTAGTACTGAAGGTGAGCGAGCCCTTTTCGGTATCTAGTCGGTCATACTAATAAGTTTCCATAGTCTGACATGACACCATTGACTAACTTTCCCTTCCTCGACACCATCGAGATCCTGATCGACTACAACATCAAGATGGACCTACCGCTCAGTGAATTCAAAGCTTTGGACATCAAGAAGGCAAAAGAAATCTTGAAGGGAAACAAGTCGCAAGCTCAAAAAACTGTGGTACTGACGAGATCGAAAAGCTACTGGGACCACAGGGTAAACGAATTTGACATTGGTCGGCCATGCATGGCAAGGGAGATTATCAAAGTGTGACCACAGAGATGTGCATTGACAATCACTGTTGTAACGAGGATTCCGTAGATTAGGGCAAGTATCGGTGACTCCAAGAACGTTGACCATATAATAGAGAACTTTGCGGCGCCGGTGTGCCACCTCTAATTCCACCTACATATTGATATCCAAGTCGGCGAGCGCGGGGGTGACGAGGGTTCACAAAATCAGTTTGCTTGCCCCTCTCTTCGAGCAAAAGCAAGATGATAACGCGTGCTGTGGCCAAGGCCAAGCGCGCGGAAATAACCAGCCCTGACTTGGATAGCGTGTCGGCCGAACCCCTACCATTCATCCCCTTCCAAACTAGACCCAGTTTGGAGCGCATCCCAGACGACGTTTTGCTCGAAATCGTGTCTCATTTACCCACTCTCGGTCATCCAAAAGATGCATCGCTCAAGAGTCCAAGGTTTGACCATGTGGTTCCCTCCACCATGCTTGTCCGCACGTCCACCCTCCGCACACTGTCGAAGACATCCAGGCTCTTGCGGTCACGTTGTCTCCCAATGGCATGGCAAAGTGTTGAGCTCTGTGGAGAAAAACTTCTCAAGTACCAATTGGCATTCTACGATGCATTCAGTGCCGCCACCGAGACCGCCATATGCATCTTGGATGCGTGTCCATACCTATTGCCTTTATCCAGTTCGTACAAGGCAAATATACATGATTTTTATATCTGACTATCGTTTAGGACGGTGTCCGTCATTCTGACAAGGTACCGATATACTGAGATCATCCCAGACTTCGCAGCCTGTCTTGCCACATTACCCAACCTTAGCGCCATTCATGGTATGGCTGTCATTCCTTCGTGACGCACTGCCTCACTGTTCTGGTAGTCGTACACACAGAATACAGATTGAAGACCACTATCAGGAATGCGTTTCGAGGTATACGATTTCCTTCTGTCCAGAGGATCTCTCTAT
Organism: Boletus barrowsii; assembly: GCA_038088775.1. NCBI lineage: Eukaryota > Fungi > Basidiomycota > Agaricomycetes > Boletales > Boletaceae > Boletus > Boletus barrowsii. Next base: position 10,186 of record JBBPJP010000542.1, on the reverse strand, counting down.
CTTCTCTCTCGCATGATATCATCCGAAGCTGTCCCAACGTCGAGGAAGTAGTATGCTTGGAAGATGACTATGAAGGTGGCAGTAGAATCATCCAATCCCTTGCCGAGTGCAAATGCTATCATGTCCGAATCGTAAAAGGCATTTCTGCACCCCTCACACGTATGCCCCACCATTTTTAGCATGTGACGCGGTGTAGGCTAAGCCTGTCGATAGAATTGATCAACATAGCCCCCAACTTGACACATGCAAGTGTGTCGATGAAGGTGAGCCCTTTGCGGTATTTAGGCGGTAACATATTAACAGGTCTGCATAGTCGGACATGACATCGTTGACCGACTTTCCCCATCTTGACACCATCGAGATCCTGGTCCAGAATTTGTACTCCCAGGAGCGCCAACCGCTCAGTGAAATCGCAGCCTCGGCTATCGAGAAAGCAAGAAGAATCTTGAAGGGGAACAAGTTGCAAGCTGAAAAGACCGTGGTGTTGAGACGATTAGGCACCAGCCAGTGCCACGGGGCATACGAGTTTGCCATTGGTGAAACGCGCCTGACAAGGGAAATCATCAAAGTGTGACCACCAAAAAAAAACATCTGGTGTCGATGGCGGTCGTGGATTGAGTTTGTGATACTATTCTTTCAGATAATCTCGTCACGGTAGACTACGAATATTTCCTGTATGACTTGGCTCGACAAAGTATGCAAATATGTATAAAATGTAGGCCGTTCATCGCATCGGAAAGCAGTTCCTGGGCTAACAACTTACCGCATCCGACATCGCGCTAGAACTCAGTGCCTGTTTGTGGGACTCCCAAGTTCGACGACATGTTCTGTTCAACACTCTCTTCGCCACCCTAGCGAGTCCACTACGTCGCTCAACAATTCAACATGGCATTCCGTGTTGATGGGTCAGTGCGCGTTTAGTAGATCGTTCGCGCACTAGCAGTACGTCTTGCGGGCACCAACAATTGGGCAGGCATGGGTTGCATGGAGGACGCACAAGTAGGTCGATCACTTTGATGCTTTTATTTATGATCTCGTTCATTCCTGGTCTTGATGACTCTCGCTCATTTCCTCCTCTTGTTCACGACAGCGTCCTTACAACGCAACGCAACCAGGACGTGCGACTGGGACGGGTCCCTCTTTTGCCTTTCATGCCATCCACGCTTGCATTGCATCAATAATCGGACGCTCTCAAACTACCACAGCCTTCCCCGTGCATATATGCATCGTGTTCCGAGCTAAACGGGTACGCACAAGTGCAATCAACTTGTTTCGAGACGAAGTTGAATGTAGACATTGGGTCTCATAGTTGTGGCCCGATTTGACTCGAAGCGTCGCCAGTCTACAACAGGCACGGTGCTCAATCAAGCTAGCAACTTATCCTTCCAACTTCGCACCGGACGGGGCGAACGGCGTTGCCACCTTACGTTACTAGTAGTCCTCAACGACCGACTCCGTTTGCACACATCTCAACTGTACGAAAATCCACTCCCTCTTCTATCTCCTTCACCGCCGTCAAACTCGTCTGTGAGGTGTAATTGAACCCCAAATCTTGGCTTTCTACTACGGTTCACCTTGGATGTCTCTAGTTCGCCGAGTCAGCATGCTGTCCGTATGACCACTTGATATCCAAGAACAAAAGGTCACCCGGCGCGGAGGTGATGGTCTGTTTATGTAACCTTTGATGACGCCTTGCTCTCTTCACAAGCAGAAGGTCCCGGTCGCGGTTTGGGTTAAGAAAAGCACGCATGCGTAGGTCCCACTCAGTTCCCCGTTCTCGTTCTCGCTCCGCGGGTTTTCAACATCTTCACGACTACACTCCATGGTATGCCAGATCCTCTTTTTTGCACTACGTGTAACCTATATATCACATCGCGTCAATAATAACGCCTTTTCAGTTATTTTCTATCTTCCCTGTGTGGTATGGTGTTCCGGAATGATCCAGGATCTGGAAGAAAGAAGGCTGTAGCGTTACATCAGTGTGTCTTCCGTTCATGGGCACGTTTGATCTCACCATCGGTTTGTCAGGAGTTGTGTGCTCGTGAGTCTCCCATATTTTGGCTGGCATGTGGCTTATCCGGGAAGCACACAGCATCACTTCCACCGCTTCACCAACCTGCTGTGCCCTTGAGGCACAGCGATCATCGTTTTGGCTCACATCTAATGGTACATTCTATGTCGTTGGAAAATTTATGAGTAACGTCCCGCTCGCCACTGCTGAATGATATCAACACGATCCAAATTACTTCTCTTTTAGTACATCATTAGCTGAACGCTTGAAAACGTCATGATACACGATGCGGGTGAGCACGACGTGCGAGGGGAGGTTTTGTGAACCTTGGCAACATTTTCAAACTTAGAGGTGATCACATTGGACGAAGCGACAGATTTTGATGCGTTCTGATTCAGACAAAATTTTATATTCTTGGAGACATCGCCTCGAATCCCAGCCTCCTGCTGTGGAGAGCATGTCGAGGTCCGATTAACGAGAGTTGACGATCCATCGCCCCATCCGTATACACGGTAGGATGTGGTGGCGCGTGTACATGGCATCGAAGAAGGAATAGGAATGATGAATACTTTCATGGTATGTTCATTCCTCGGTCGCAGTGAAACGGTGGGGAACTGATGCAGGGAGGGCCGCTTCAATCTGTGTTGTTAGCAGGCTGCTTTTGACAAGAAAACCATTCTCGCAATTGATCGTCGTCCTTACACGAATCAATGTTAGAACAACTTTTGAAGCAGACTCTTGACGACAACTGCCTTGCGGTATCTTGGTAGTATCTGTCTTGCCATCGCACCTGCGGAAGGTACGCCATCAAGCATCTGCATTGCGGCTCGGATCACTGTCCGTATAACAATAGCTCTTTGCACCCTTTACCGGCTTTCCCATTGATGGGAAAGAATGATGAGTGTCCAGAGGAACTGGGCGACAACCAGCCTGTTTCAATGCATTGCACACGTCGGGAAAACAGACGTTGTTTCGCAAATCTAGGTGTCAAACATCTGTCTGTGTTGTCGACCTTTCTGACTTGGGTCTTTCAAGACAGATGCAACAATCGCATTGGTTCCTGGTGAATTCTGGCTATCTCACATTGACCTCTTAGTTCCCATTTGGTCGGATCGCACACACGGGGAATGTCGTTTCACCCGCGCCACGACAAGATTCTTGGTCGTTGTGGTTTTAGAACCATTACGCATCACATCCGTGGCTCCGTAAGCCAACATACATTGGTTGCAGGCGATTGACATGTGTGAGTTCTATGGTATTGCCAGGTAGTCGAGCGCTGCTGAGTGATTCTTGTAAAGGACTGAAGTTCAAGTGCGCCCTCCTACCATTAAATAACACCCCGAACCCGGGGTTGTACCATGATATGCTGGAAAGAGATGCATCTTGGGTGGGTGACGTGCATATTCGAGATCCAACTGATAAATATCACTGGCCTCGGAGTGCAGTGGAAGGAGCGTCAATCGGGACATGCCGTTCTTGATTTCGCAACCGCAAGTCGAGATGGATGGATGGAATTGTGCATATTACTCCTCTCGCTTAGCTTCCGAACCCCTTACTTTACACGAGCGGTGATGTGATCATGATCCTTTGTCTGAATCCAGTCCCACGCTCACCCACGAAATAGTATTTTGATCATTGCTATTCAAGGAGTTCTAAATCTGTTCATCAGAACGGACCACAATGTTACATCATCACTGATCGAACATCATTGTTCACTCCAATAGATGCCAGGCGGGATATATAACTTCTGGGCGGTAAGCACTGGAAGCTACACACTTCTTGACTCGGACATCATTGTGTCCCTCTCACACATCATGTCAGCATTGTCATATCCAGAGTCTGTATTCGAGTTCTTGCAGAAGGTTGACTATACATCCAGTACGATTACTCATACCTTTCACCCAATAATTAATCTTACAGCTGACTGGGTTTGTAGTCATTCTCATCACAGTTGCTATATATGACTTTTGTGCGAGATATTTTGTTCTCGAGCCAAATTGACCTTTTGAACCCTACCAATGCAGTCCTCACCCTTTCAAGAGAGGTATATTACTTTTTCACTCTTGATTTGTTGGCCAACATTATTTCAAGATAGAGTACGTCTGGGTAATGACACAACATTCATTAAGCAATTGTCGAGCCCCTGATAGGATCATAGCTCAGACCTTGGACCTGGATCTCCACAATGTTTCTTTTGGTGTGTATAACTAGAGTGTCCATTGCTGCATACATATTGAATTGTCACTAGGTTCGATATTTTGGTGTTTCTCTCGCCATGTAAGTATTTAATGGATGCTTGCCAAATCCAAGACTAACCAATGTATCTGTACTCAAGTTTTACTGGCCTTTGTATGTTTAAAGTCTAATCATAGGTTGACTGAGCTGATCAGGTAACTCACAGCTGGTTCTACCTTTCTATCTGGTACTGTGACAGTTTTTTTTTCCTGTTTTATACTTACCTTTTTATTAATAATTGTCTTTTGCCAGGTGTATGTATCTGACTCTTGTTTGAAACTATGTTGATAATAGTTCTATAGTTGTAAGTGTGCTGGTTTGTTCCCTTTTCATAACAATATAGGCTATGGACATTTCAAAGGTACTGTGGTTAATGTGATGGTTTATTGGCAGCTACCAATATTCATTGCTGGTGCTGATTGTGAGTTCCTAGACCTCTCATTTCATTTTCCATGACAATCTGTTCACACTGCAGTGGTGATGATTGCACAGGTTTATGCAATGTGGGATAAATCCAAGAGGATACTTGGTGTCCTTCTATTTATTTATGTGCCACAAGTTATCATTTCCTTTGTTTTTTCAGGCATCTACTCACTTGCAGGTATGTCTTATGCTCAACTACATACATTAGTATAATCTTACATGGGTGGCTCTTCATCTTCTCTCATTGTTCCATCTAGACAATGTCAAACAATTCCCTGGTTTCTCTACTTGTGATCATTTGCCCTCCCCAATTCCTGTGCTTTACTTCTATCTTCTGGGTTTCAGAGCTGCAATTAGCATTATGCTTTGGGGCTTAGCTGTCATGCAAACCTTGAAGCAGTCAGTTGAGCTGTACAGAGTAACCAGACAATGGCACCCCAACCAGTACATGCAACTACTGATAAGAGAAGCAATTCTTTATTTTGCTGTGTATTTTTCCCTCATCCAATTCCAAGCCCCAGCCACTGAAATACTTTCTAGGAACACAATTTTCAATATCACCATAACAATACCCAAAAACACAACTCCACTGCTCTTTACCCTCTTGTTGTCTTATCTAGCCATCATTCCCCTTATGCCTTGGTTCATCATTGGCGTGCAGGAGTTACATGACCACAGAGTCCATGGGAAATGGATTGATGCAGGGTTTGGTGCGTCCTCGCACCTCATTTCCAGTGAAAATGCAGTCGTGTCTGTCATTGCAATTCCAAATGCCACTGTGAATCAAGTTGTGGAGGAGGAGGCAGGTGAATGAGAGGCAATTCGACTCGAAATGAGGGGAGATAGTCTAGCGACGGACTGGGAGGGTCTGGGTTAACCGCTGGAATTCGGTTTAAACAAAGTGTGCTGGATATAATATGGAGCGACAGAGGATGATAGTTGCAAGAACATTACCTTGGATATTTCATATATATTTGCTCAATTGTTTATGTGTCTTGCATGTTGGACACTCGTGGGGGGAGCAAAGCGCATGCAAAAGCTGTTGTGGCAGAGAAATTGGGGTGTTGTCAGGACTGAACCATGCATTGTGTACGGTATTGTGATGATACCAATCCTTGAGTCAATATGATGCACTTGTTGGAACAGGTCTGATGCAGTCATTAGTGTTGCCATGGTTTGCTTTCGCCATAAGAGCGTGGCATGACGCTGGATGTGGATGTAGATAGGCACAGTACACTCTTACCCGTTTGCATACATTGGAAAGAAAGGAAAAGTTATCGTCTAGATTCGGACATCCTGCTGGCGGTGATTAGGGACACAGCCCTTTAGCCATCTCACAGGAGTGTCTACTCACCGGAGGAGGCTGGTATGCTGATGCCTGCAGCAAAATCATTGTTGGTTGTCTAGCCTTTTGCAGGGGCGAGAGGTGAGAGAGGAAAGAGTAGGAGTTAGTGAGCTGTTGCGAGTTACCTTTGGATGCGGAATACACGGTGATACATGTAGTGCAGTCAGATCAGTCTCTGATGCGTGACACATCTCCAGAATCCATGTCGACCCTCATCAGCATCGAGGGTGAATGCGGAGTACATAGTGCAGGGATAACAGCAGGTAACAGGACAGATGAGGGGAACATCCTGTGTGATCTTTAGAGAACTATGTACTTAGATGAATGAGGAAAAGCAAACAGTGATAGTCAAGGGCCTTCATGCATAGAATATTTTGACCCAAGCTTGTCCCAAATGTTATTGCCGCTATATAAATCCAGGAGAGTCGGAGGTGTGGTGAGGGTGGCGATTTGTGATGATGCAGATGGGTCGTTGCCATTGAAAGGTTGTTGTGTGTGGAGTGAGGACTCAGAGAATCCAGATGTCACCGCAGGCCAGGCTGTGGGATGGAAGGAGGATGAATCACTGGAAGGAGGATGAATCACTGGAGGTCATTCAACTCGAAGTATTAAGTGTAGGTAGAAGAACCACCTAGGTTGTCCAGTCTCACTCTGCTGGCATCGTTCAAATCTGATCTGAGTGCTGTAAGTTGCCACTGTAGTGGCAGGTGTCGTTTTTACGCGGACGTTGATCCAACTCTTATCGTCCCCAGCTTAACAACCAGCATTCTATAGGTCTTCATCAGCACCATATGGAGATCGTGGACCTCAAGCTAGCGATCGAAGAACTTGAAGTCATTAGACAGAAGCCACTGGCATTATCCAATTCCTATGCTCCCGGAATGCCCACTGGCACTTTTTCATTTTTCGCCTTCCAACTGACATTCTAGAGAAGACATATTCATCCAGTATGCCAGTGACTGCCACTGCGAACACGACACGTCCCACATTGGCTGTGAGTTGGGTCTGTTTGCTATTATTGGCGTCACGTCGCTCTCAACTGTGTGACCATGTGGAGTTGTGGACCCACATCTTCATCATGTCGCAGCGCTGGATAGAAGAGTTACTGGCCAGATTGAGGTAAGCGCACGATCGCCAAAAAGGAGTTGAAATCATGGCGGAGGGAACTCTTCGAGAAATTCCCTCGAGCGCGCACTACACTGGCTCTCGACGACTCGCTCCCATCAGACAAATTCTTGAAACTCGTTGAGGGTCTGCCCCGACGCCACGTGTCCATACTGTTTCAACTACGCACTGGACACGCTCCATTAAACAAGCACCTCCATTGACTTGCCAAAGTTGACAACCCGTCCTGCCCCAACTGCCTTGATCACGACGAGACAGTCACGCACCTCTTGCTGCACTGCCCACAATACAGGACCCAACGAGACAGGCTTTGAGCCGCTATAAAGGGAAAAGCCAGACAAGTGTCGGAACTTCTAAACAATCCCAAATGCATCAAGCACGCACTCCAATTCATGCACGACACCGCTCATTTTACCCAGGCATTTGGACACTGTAAATAGTAAAGCCACTGTAGATTAGCGTCCAATTCGATAGTAATCAGTGTCAACGTCATTGGAAATCAGCGTCTGTCACTGAAATCTATGTCAAATCTTGACATTGATTCATGACATTTGGTCTACGAGAAATCAGTGTCTTCCGCACTGAATGCCAGTGTTTTAGCAACTGATACATAGTGTCTCTGACATTCGAAATCACCTAATATTTTGTGTGCTGCCAAGCAATTCTCAGATAGTACATAGCGTCAATTTCCACATCAAACCAATCTATTGGGTAGTACAACGAGTCGAATGTGAGTTTACTGTAGTACAAGTGAATAAACCTCAGTGGTATTGCAAGTGTCTGCAAGTCCAGTCTCGAGTCTGTGACTTGCCTCCAGCACTGACCCGGATGTAGCAACAACACGTGATGCGATACCGGCAGTGCGTGGCACAGACTGCTTGTAACGCACAGCGTAGTGGTGACGGAGCGTGCTGCGATATGGGTCGAAGAACGTAGGACGAAAGAGTGAAGAGTGACGAAGGATCTCTGAGGTCTGAGGCCTATCTTCGAGACGATGCGAAGACTCGGCGGGTCTCTTCTATCTAGGTACCTGAAGAGGCTCACTAGACTCGAAGGTCACTAGAATAACGCTATATTGCGTAGAACTAGCTTAAGGGAAAATACAGGCGAGAAGTACGAGACTATATATACGGTAGGCCCCTGGTCCGTGCGAGGTAAGTATGCGCAGCATACGACTGCGGTGCGCAGCATGCGCAGTAAAGCGTAGTCCGCAGCGACTGCGGAGAAATATGAAATAAGGAATGCGCAGTAAGGCGCAGTCCGCAGTAAGTGAAATATGAAATAAGAGATGCGCAGTAAAGCGCAGTCCGCAGTGAGAAGTCTGAAGGAAAGACTGCAGATGGAAGCGGAATAGAAGACTAAGTATGGGTATGGGCGGGGCGCCGTGTGAGACACAAAGAGAAACAGATCGAGAGAACGTATCTGGTAATGTGGAGGACGACTCCACTACGAATACAACCACGTATGGCGACGACAGAGCGAGACTAGGAAAGGCGAGCGAAAGAGTCAATGGAAAGTGAAAGAAAAATGACTACCCCCTTTGTAGACCGTAACAATATCCATCTTCGTAAAATAACAGAATCCTTTGAGTTAATCCATCAAGTCCCCAATAAGCGGGAGCGGGTATGCGTTCTTGATGGTATGCTCATTAAGGAAGCGATAATCTTGGCAGGGGCGAAGATTGCCATCTTTTTTGGAAACGAAGAAAAATGGAGAAGCTTGGGGGGAGTTGGATGGTCATATTTGTCCGGCTTTCAAGTGTTTGTCAATGAAATCTCTACATGCCTCTCGCTCTTTAGGATTGAGCGGGTAGGCTTGGCAACCTTAGGTTGGAATGACTCGTCTAGATCTATGCCATGATCGAACAAGCGGTAAGGCGGAAGAGGACCGTTGTCCTTCCTTTGGAAGACGTCCTGAAAATCTTGGAAGTCCCGCAGGAGTTCCACCTTGTCTTTCTTGGCATCTTGTGCCAAGGAAGTCGAAATCATAGTTTTCTTAATGGAGGGTCCAGTTGGCTCGTCTTCATCCTCCTCGCAATCTATGAGCACTGGTAAAACTTCCTCCCGCTGTGTGGTCGGATCCACATCAGGTCCCATCAGGCAGTACTTTGGATCAACGTTATGCTTCCACCACAGAGCCCTACGTTGCCGGAGTTTTCGTGCCTGGCATTTCCTATTGAAGACATTTATTGTATGGGCCTCAGCCGCTTCGTCTTCCCATTTCCTCGTGCACTCTCGTACAGTTGGTTCCGTATCAGGGATGTGGACAGTTCCTGTACTCCAGTTGATCTCCGGGTTACAGTTGTGGAGCCAAGGGAGCCCTAGGATAATGTCGTCCTTGCCACAGTCAATAACAAGGAAGTCTTGGAGTTCGGTGGTTTCTCCGAGCTGAATTAGTACCGATGCCTGTTTCCATATCAGGCCGTTTTGGTTTGGCATACCATCTACGTTGCTCACTCGTAAGGGAGTCTTGAGTCTTGTGGTGGGGATGTCGCAAGCCACCACGGTAGCATAGTCGATAAAACAACCAGTTGCCCCAGAATCAATAAGGGCTTTTGTGTCGACGCTTTTGAACGCAGTGCAGTCAGGGGGGTAGAGGGTGACGGGAATAGATATGGATTGCGAGGAAACCCCTGACACAAACACTGGAGAACATCTGTAATTAAAACTAGTATTGGCAGGCAATGACGTTGACTTGTTCCTGCCCTTCAAAAACCCTGGTCAGTTCCAGGTGTTCCTTGCCTCAGTCAGTTCTAAGTGCCTGCCTCTTCGCTCACCACCTTTGCCACCTTTATTCCTTTTTTGACTGTGTTTCTTACAGTGGTCTTGTTACGGTCTACGAAGGGGGTAGTCATTTTTCTTTCACTTTCCATTGACTCTTTCGCTCGCCTTTCCTAGTCTCGCTCTGTCGTCACCATACATGGTTGTATTCGTAGTGGAGTCGTCCTCCACATTACCAGATACGTTCTCTCGATCTGTTTCTCCTTATGTCTCACACGGCGCCCCGCCCATACCCATACTTAGTCTTCTATTCCGCTTCCGTCCGCA
>JBBPJP010000541.1:0-19859 GCA_038088775.1 Boletus barrowsii | reverse complement strand
GGTCCTTGTTTCGCGTGGATACACTTGTAAAAAGTTTGTTGCACGTGGTGTCAGTTGACGGAGATTTGTTGTCTACCTAGAATAATGAAACAGAGATCGTTTACTTCCTGCATTTCAGTTCATGCGGAGACGGTCGGAAACAATCTCACTGCCAATTTGTGTAGATGCCAAATGCCAAAAAGAAAGGTATGAAACGAGTAGAGTGACATTACGATAATTGGCGTGAAGGTCCATCTCATTATCGGGGAAATAAATCCGAATCACTTGTCCAACCATTCACCCACGCGCTCAACGAGATCGGCCTTCCTCCCTAACGTTGATAAACCCTTGCCTTTGAGGAACTCCTACAGTGTCTCCGAGTGAGCCTCGACGGCACCATTTCGGCTATACAGAAACGCGTACCTTGAGCTGATCGACCCGAAGCTGTCACGATTGCGGTTGTTCTGCGTTAGAATCTGCTAAAAATTGGGTGTGACGTGACACTCGACTCACTTTGTCCAACGTTCCCGCCGCGTACTTGCTCCGAAGATCCGCTTCATCTACCGAGACGTCCTGCAAAAAGAGGATCCCCATCATCATCATGACACAGACTAGACTCGAGTTTGGCAACGAACAGCCTTTCTCTTCATTCCTGTCATCACGGGAACGGTGTTATAGTTCTCGTCGCTCGACAATACCCTTTTCCACTCCTTGAGTAGTGCACCAGCGCGCTGTGCAGCACGCATTAACATCGCGAAGGTGCAGCAGTAATTGCCAAACCTTATGAATGATATCGTACTTGGGACGTGTGAGATCTTCAAATGCTTCTGCATCGAACTCTTCACGGAAGGCACTTGCTTGCAGCTGAGCATTGTGGTACGCAAGTGCTGGAGGATAGTTCGAGGAACCGCGCGTATAAATGGGTGACATATACATACTAGGATTTGGATACGAGTCGGGAGGATATGCACCATTCTTGACGCACAACTTGTCAATCCAAGCTCTCGCAACATCCTTGGCTTCTTTCGTGGCTAATGCAGGACCAAGGTGAGCAGGTGAGAGCCACAGGAAGGATAGACGTGCCTCTGAACGCTTCGGTGATAGGCGCAGTGCGGATATCGTCAGCAAAGGGCATGAAGATAAGATGGAATCCAGCAGGTTCACTCCATCCGCCTTCCTCCATTATTTCGGCCTGAATACATGTTTTGATGTTAGTGATTTGGAATAGCAGGTTAGACATTAACAACCTGTGGTACAAGAGCGCAGAAAACAGGGGTGGCGTTGCGTCGGATGAGGGCGAGGACCATTCCAACCTTGTCCTTCTCTAGCATCTTCTGTAGAAGAGCGCTAAACGTGCGCTTACTCCCAGAGTATTTCTATAACAGGAGGCTTAGACAGGAAATGCCGCGCACAGGGCTGGACTATTCACCAACTCATCTGGGTAAATGAATAGGGCATGTTTAACATTGTCCTCGAATGCAATCTCAGACTTTTTTTTGAAGCCAAGAAGTTTGAGACCTAGGAAAGTGAGAATATGAAATACGACATTAGAATACGCATTACCAGGTTCAAGGTCCAAAGTGCGGAAAGAGCGGATCTCTTCCGCGGTATAGAATGGCTGAGGCTTTCATTCAGCGTGCCGTCTTCCAGCCAAACCTAGGACGACCTTACCCTGTGACCAAGTTCCACAGTCCTCATGATTGACATACTCATTTCCTCATCTTCTTCGGCCGTATCTGCCGTAGCGGTGCCTAATTTCCCGCCAAATAATATCTTACGGCGGTCTACCTCCACTTGTTGGTCCTATCAAAGTGTGGGATGTCAAGGAGTCCGTTGTCGTGGAACACGAAAAAAATAACCTCATCAAGATAGACCGTCCGGCTGTTGGCGACCTCCATTCGGTCTCCGAGGTCAACGAAGTATTTATATGATCCCTTCTTCTGTTCGGTGATTAAACCATAACTGATAGACGCTAAGGAACTGTTGCCACACAGAATTGGTGGGAAACATACCCCTTTACCCCGATCACGAACTCTTTGCCGAGTTCAAAGGGAATACTAAAGAGGGCACGCTTCGGAACCTCATGAAATCGCATTTGAGAAAGGAGGTCATCAATCCTTGTGATTGAAATGGATGTTGGGAGCATCGCTGGATCCTCCTCGTCCTCATCCTCGTCAATGGCATTGGACGGTAAGACGGACTGTCACATCAAAGTTCGGCCACATGCATTAGCCATTAAAAAAAAGTCCTCGACACGTACAGAGTAAAACTTCGTTGGGTCAAACGGCTTGTCTGGTGTGGAAATAAAGAACGGCTCAACCCGCACACCAGCTTGGGTAAGGTCCTATCAAAATGGTCAGGTGACCCTGTAAACCATGTGCACGAGCGACAAACGATGAGAGTTGTCTTTGAGGAGGTGAGTAGTTGCTTGCTATTCGGGTGTGGGTTATCGTCGTCCGTGATTAGGAATACACGCTTTGACGCAGTCTTGGGTGCACTGGGAAACGCTTAGTACAATGTCCTGTTGCGAGGAACGAAAGTTACACAACCCGTCGCGTATCACCCAGTTACAACTCGTGAACACATCACCCATGGGCATCTTTTTTCCTTGAGTAGGAGGGAAGGTGTTTCGGAGTAGATCCGGGTCTTCTCTGGCCTCTTGAGAACGAATTATTCGATAACTTGACATCATCAGAGAGAACAAATATACCGTCGATTAAGCGAATGAGTTCTTGTATCGTTGGTGCACTGATGGGTGCAATTTGCTGATAGACGAAAGAGTTTTTCTTGATCTCAGAAGCATAGCCCTTGACCTCGTTGGGTCGCGTCTTGGTTAAATATCATGTCGTCAAACATCTTGTCAGAAAACAACATGAGTGCACTCTCACCGTATTAAAAAGTAACACTCCAACAGAGTCGTTCGGGCCGACAATAACTTTTTTTTTCTGGATTTGCATAGCAGCGTCGAGGGCTGTGAGGAGGTGGGAGGCCTGCACTTTTTCATACACGGGATCTTCTCGGAGCTCGTGCATAGACTCGGAACAATCGATGCAAAACAGAATCACATCTCGTTTCCCTTCAAAAAACTACGAAATAGGGGTTACTTGCCAGTGGTAGACCGCCCAAAGACCATACTTACCGCCGAGTCTTGCAATTCTAGCTCTTCCTCCTCGTCAATCACATTCCAATCGTCAAAAGGCGGCATAATTGTGGTTTCGTCGCGGCGGTGTGGTGAACAACAAGGTCAAGTAGCAAGCGAGTCAGAACTTGAGAATGTGTGACTGTCGTCCGTGGCAGCAGCGACGCGTTGCCAAGATAAACGCGTATTATATCATCATGTCATGTGACTTCACCCCTGTTGTTTCAGTGGCGGTGCAGTACCTCCAATGAGAAATGAGAGAGAGACAACACAAACAACCAGCTGCGGTGACCTGCTCTGTCGGGTGAACAGGTGGAAAACTTATCACTGACACGACTATGCAGTCCACGCTGCAAGATCTTCACCAGATTTCAGTATCCCACTTGGTCGACACCGTCAAGTCGCCCGAACCGAAGATCCATTACGACGAACATGTCGCTTATTGGAAGAACACGACGGGATATCATGATTATCAATTATTCCTTCGTCGACTAAACGAATCCGTCGTCGGATACACTGTACCAAACCCGTCCGATTTGGCAGGTGCAGCGTCCGGGAATCACAGCCAGGTAGGGACAGGCCAACTCCCTCCATGGCCCCGCTCAATGTGCATGCCTACTAGGCCATTACAGACCTCATTACCCTTCTTGACACACTCGATAAGTGGATCGATGACTCACCAGCCCAAAAACCCGGAACGACCACGCCACGCTTTGGGAACCCAACCTTTAGAGATTACTGGGGCGACCGTCTCATCAAGGCAAGTACCCCATTCGGAACGCATCACGAACGCTTACGAGTGATTGATACTCCCCCGTGCCTTGCAGGAATCTGACCATCTTCTAAGGACTTTCCTCGGCCCCACATACAGCCCCGCCCTCCGCTTCGTCAAGCCTTACTTCCTCGAATCATTCGGTAGCTTCCGCCGCCTCGATTACGGTACCGGCCACGAGACTGCCTTTTCCCTTTTCCTCTGCACCCTCATGCTCATCCGTGTCTTCCACCCGCACCCACCTGACGAACGCGCCCTCGTCCTCCGTGTCTTTGTCCGCTACCTCCGCCTCTGCTGGCGTTTGCAAGATGCGTACAAACTCGAACCGGCTGGAAGCCATGGTGTGTGGGGGCTGGATGACTACAGCTTCCTCCCATACTTATTTGGGAGTGGGCAACTCCGAGGCACGCTTCTCTCATCATACCGCTCACGTGAGCTACGGGTAACTCTTTTTGTTATTAGATCAGACGACGGTACCCGTCAACGCCGTCCTGGGCATTAAAATTCCCAAAGGCGCACATCCCATCGATAGCTTTGACAACTTGTATTTCATGGCGATCGCTAGGATCCATCAAGTCAAGTATGGCCCGTTTTTTGAACACTCGTCTCAGTTGTACTCGATCGCGACACACGTTCAGCGCTGGGCTAAGGTGAACAAGGGCTTGTTCGAAATGTATCAGGTAAGTCAACCACGTGTCCTACTTGATGATCTTACTCACATGCCTGCTACTACAGGCCGAGGTTTTGGGCAAACGTGTGGTGGTACAACACTTGCCTCTTGGGGGTCTGATAGAGTGGGATCATTAGACACCATCCCATCACCGCACATCCACCACGCCATCCGCGGAGTTGATGTCCCCTCGCGTCGCATTCACACCCCTGCCTTTGGTCCATATTTGTTGCACTGTTGGAGCTTAGTACTCTGCCTATCAGTGGACAATCAGCTGGTAGCCGACAACAGCCGATGCTCAAACTACTACCCAATTCTCAGAAAACTTCCCAAGCAACCAATCCCAACCGCGCTGGCAGCGCAACGTATAACGCCATCGTTTACATATACTTTTGTTGGCCGATCAGTGATTGGTGGCCTGCCGGTGACAGAGGGCGTTTTAACAAGGAATCTCGTTATGAGATTAGGCCAAACTCCCTCGTTGTCTTGACCTCTGCCACGTAAATTGTCCTGCGCCGTCAAGCAATGCATGCTGACCGAAGCAAACAGCCGCGTGGTATGTGCACAGTTATTACACATGTACCCACCGGTTGACGGCATTACTGTAATACGAACCCTCCACGACGATATCGGCGACGACCCGGCGCACTCCCACCTGCACACTGGCATGGCAGCCATGTGTGTCAAGCGACGTGTGCCTGCCAAGTTCCTACCTGGATATTTGTGTCACCTACCCATTGGTCGCTGATGGCGGGTGATCGATTATTTATTCACGTACCATCCTCAATGCAACTACAACTTGCTCAATTGAGCATTGTTCGACGCCTCGGATATGCCAACGAAAGTCAACATCGACACACGAGATGTTGAGAAGTACTATGCCGTTGAGTAAAAAAAACTTCAGGTACCCCGTCCCGTCGTAAACCGTTACGCTAACAAGGATATTCCTCGTGGAACTTTGCATTTTTTCCCTCGCTGTTTATCGGCCATCAACAAATGATTTCGTTTCTATCGTTGCTTTATTCTCTCTTTGTGATTTTGATCACGAGGAAAAGTCATCAAGTCGACACGGAGATCATTATTTGTCTAGTTCGTGCAAACAGGTGATCGGTTAGGATGCAACAAAGTACACTGCGCATCGTGGCGGGTCTTTCTTCCCGCGAATATAATATTAGCTTATTCGAGGCCTTCAAGAACGGCTAATCAAAATTACGGCAAGATAAATACCAAGATAGATAGTGAGTTCCGATGCGGCTGTGTCGATTGCGGCGGGGAAAACTAATATTTATTTCGGAAAGAGCCGGCGACGGGTAGCTGCGTGAGGCCAGCGAGGTGGACAACAGGACATCTCTGTAAAGCAGCCTTTCAGCAAGCGCCTAGACAAGATGTTTAAAGTTCATGTTGACGTGACAATCCCCTGTGTTCACACCCGACTCGTGAGGTCCCAAAGTTTTATGCCTATCTAGGTTACATGAAAAAAGGGAGTGGCAACGATTTTTAGGGTCATTGTTTTGTTGATGCGGCGGCTCGAATTGGGCCTGAACCTAGGTTAATTGTTCCGTTGGAAGTCGGCACAGAATTAAATAGTTCATCCGACCCACCTGATGGGCTGACTCGGCAAGAGGGGATGCGGCGGCTGCAAAACAACTTGATGCGATGACGAGAACAAGGGGTTCTCCTTACACCATACACGATGCGCTTTCGATACCAAACCTTCCAAATGCGCATTCGGAGGGGAAAGAAGGGGATGAACTGCTTCCAACGCCCCCTCGTGGTGTCCTGCCCTTGACCTCGGCGGCATTCAAGTTGGTACGCATGTTATCTATCTCCGTGCGCCGCGTCTCGGAGGGCGATGCCTAACCTTTCCAAGAGCGTGTGTCGTTCCCCTGAACGGTAATGCAATCAATTCCAGAATCGATTGTCCAGGAACCGCGGGGAATGGATGCCGACGGGGTGGTGAGCACGCCATGCATGCATGCCGCGTCTCGATCTAACCGCGGGCGGAGGAACTTGCAACTCGAACGTTGGGTGTGATGCGTGGACGGTCGGAAATGAATGTGAACACGAGCCACGTTTTGAAGCGAGACCAGAGCGTAAGGAGTGCGTGGATCATGTGTTTCGAGCCGGAACATGTTGCATGTAGCGCGCGAGGCGGCGCAAGGTCCAGAAGGCCCACTACATAGAGTAATGTGTGCTGATGGCACGATGCCCGGAGAAGGAAATCATGGCCGTTTGACATGGTCCATTACGGGGGTCGGAGCGGAACTTGTGGGTTGTTTTGGAGGGTTCTCGATTCAGGATGGTTGCTATGTATAGGTGGTGTGTGTTTGTGAGGGGATAATGCCCTCTCTGCCAGTGGTGCGTCAGTGAAGGCGATGAGTCAGGCCCTTATATACACGCAACTGCGTGTGCTGGCGTCGGCGTTGTGTTGCCAGCACTGCCAAGGCATGGAGACAGCCACGCCGTTTTACATAACACATCGATCTGTGTCATCGATCAAAAAAATTGACTCGGACTAGGAAAACAAGCCGACTACCAATCGCTTTTGCTACGCCTTCACAAATCGCAATTATCTCGGTGGTCGTCGTAGTACTTGCCCTAGAGCATACCCTACGGCCTCCCCACAGTGCCACCATTACTGATCAGGAAAGGAATAACGATCTCCGCCTGTTGACCCTCGAGTGAGTTTTTCATTCCGATTCTCCCCTTCTCTCACCTGCGCTCTACCGCTCGTTCATTTTCAGGTGGTCATCAGTTCGTGGTACGTCTTAAAGCCCCTCACCTCCACACCTTTTTCTCATCCTCGACAAAGGCGAACCTCCTTAACAGCGACTTTTCGATTCTCTGCGATCCTCTCAAATTTTTTTTGACAGCTTCGTCTGTTTCGACACCGTTTTCTTCTTTTTGTCGCTTTCCTCGCTGTTTCAGGCGAGGACTCATCTTCTGAAGTAAACCCATACGTTACCGTCCTGGCTAGCCCGGTACCTCCGCAACCGTGGCGATTCTGGTTCGGTAATACGAGGTTTCCGAAACTCAAACTCAAGCGCGTGAACATACCCTTTTTCGAAAAAACACATCGCTTCCGTGTAGACACGATAGATCCCTTGGTTTTTCCCGATAAAACAACCATGTCTCGCCTCGAGATACTCTCTCCAGCAACACCTGTGGATTTCCAGGCACCCGGATCTTTCCCAGATACTCCGGGATTGGACCGACTGGAGGATTCTTCTTTGGTCCACGAAAAATCTGATTTGGCTGTGGATGAAGGAGAGGCTGAGAAGATCTTTACATCCCTCCCGCCGCTCCATCGAGGCCACCCCGATGTCCATCTTAGGAACGGGATCATGAATGCCTCGCGTAGGGCGGCCGAAAACAAGATTAACGCTGAGAAAGCGTTCTTTGTCGCCGACCTCGGCCAAGTGTACCGCCAACACCAACGCTGGCTGCAATGTATGCCCGACATTGAACCTTTTTACGGTCTGTAGTCTGCTTTTTCAGTCTCGCTCTGTTACTCATGGGCGTGGTGTGACAGCCGTCAAGTGCAACCCAGACCCATATGTATTGAGGTTGCTCGCTGCGTTGGGGGCGGGCTTTGACTGCGCTTCCAACGGCGAGATCGCCAAGGTATTGGCATTGGGCGGGGTAGAGCCCGACCGGATCGTGTTCGCCAATCCATGCAAGGCGACGTCGTTCATCCGGAGCGCTGCCAAGGTCGGCGTGAACAAGATGACGTTCGATAACGAGGACGAGTTGTACAAGATCGCCCGTGCGCATCCTGACGCGAAGCTCATTGTGCGTATCCTTGCCGACGACTCCAAGAGTGTCTGTCGTTTCGGTGTCAAATTTGGAGCACCTCTCGAGGTAGTGCCTCGTCTATTGATGAAAGCACGGGAACTAGACCTGGACGTGGTTGGTGTGAGTTTCCACGTCGGGAGCGGATGTTATGATCCGACGATCTACGAGGATGCCGTGCGACGAGCGCGTGACGCGTTTGATATGGGAGCACGGGTCGGATATCAATTCTCGCTCCTGGATGTCGGAGGCGGATTCGAAGATAGACATTTGGAGACGGCGGCGTCAGTGTTGACGCGGGCGATTCAGCGCTACTTCCCGGACCGCACGGGTATCAAGGTGATTGCGGAACCTGGGCGATACTACGTGTCACGGGCATTCAGCCTGGCGACAAACGTCATTGCCCGGAGAGGACCGATGAGCGAGGGATCTTCGGAGCAAGAGGGTGTTTCTGATTTGAAAACAGAAGACCCGCGGGTGATGTGTGAGTATGGAGCCTTTTGTTTGTGGATTCTTTTTTTGACATGGTATAAATACAGACTACATCAACGACGGGGTATACGGAGCCTTTAACTGCATCATGTTTGATCATCAGGTGGTAACGCCACACGTTCTGTCCATGAACGGGTCGTTCCATCTGTCAGGGGAGGTGGCCATGTCGGCAAGCAGCGTGTGGGGACCGACGTGCGATTCGCTGGACCAGGTGTGCCAGTCGGTGATGCTGCCGAGCGGGCTGCAAGTTGGGGACTGGCTCGGATGGCACGAGATGGGTGCGTATACGATCTGTGCTGCGAGTCAGTTCAACGGGTTTGAACTGAGCGAGGTGATGTACACGACAAGCAAGGGTGGGGAGGAAGTGCGGGAGGTTCTCCGTCGGTTCGCAGCCGATGGGTATGGACACGGAGAGAAGTAAGACGGGGAGACGGGCGATACCTGATTTGTCGGATGCGTGTGTGCGGTCGTGCTGTAATTTATTTAAATCGGGGACGATGATGCGTAATGATTATTCCGAGGATGGAACGGGCATAAAGATGATGAGAAAGCGGGACCTCGGTACCGATGGCGAGTGTCTGGTCACACCAGTCGCATTCCAAAAATTCTCGGCCGACGGCGGGAATGAGGAAGCGAGTGATGGGAAGGAGGTTGACTCATCATCGAGGGTGATCGACGGTGTGTGTCAAATTCAAGGCACGCGTCGCTACCCGCTTCGAATCCGAATTGGGTTATATTGCGCTTCCACGCTGGAACCAGACGCTGCCAAACGCTATCGGAAGGATCCGTCTGGGCAAGGGTGGCCCTGTTTCATGCGGAGAGCCACAGGTGAGACGGGCTGGAGAGGCCGGGCGGGTCCGGGATGGGTGAGTAGTGCCGCACACCACTGGCAGTTGGCAGGCGCAGGGAGAAGGATTCAACCGGGGGTGGCGTCAAACCTTGTTGGCGTCGGTGGGGGCACGGCGGGAGGGCGGGCCGATGCGCCGCGTGGGTCAGGCCCCGGGGGACAGCGTGGGTGCCTGGGATCTGGAATCTGGCGGTGCCGAGGGAACAGCAGGGCCCTTCGGTGACCCAGTTTCGTTCACGTTGTTACCCGATTTGGGGTTGTTGCTGTGATGCTGCGGTTGCCGAGATTATGTCACGCTCGATGCATTCAGGTCACACAAGACTTGTCACACACGCGACATTTCCTCGTCGACGTGGCCCCGAGACAGTTGCGCTGCTAATTTTGCCGCGGAGTCTTCATTTCCCGGATCGTGCTTTTACTTATACCCCCCCTCCACCACCACCACCTGATCGCATCCCCTCCATCATGGACTCTGCCTCCTCCTCCCCTCCGTCCACCACCACGACTGGCACCCGCTTCCGTCCCTATGCCAGCCCACACCACCAGGTCACAAAGGGCAGGTACATCACCAGCAACGATCCAAGGGGCTACATGTCAGCACTTCACCCTCCTTCTCTCCTCCATGCTCACCCCACCGCAGCCCCGTCTATGAGTACCCCCTCAATGGCCAGTGGATCATGATGGACATCGATGACGGATACATCCTCTGGACCGGCATCTGGAAAGGTACGTCCCTCCCCCCTCCCTCGCCACCCGTACTCATCGCGTGTCCCAGCGCTCGGCAACTCCAAAGGTTGGTCCCTCCGCGTAATGTCCCATGACATCCCCCATTTAGCCCTTTTCAGCCGACATCGTTAAAATGATCGATTCACAACCCGACCTCGCTCCTGTCATCCGTCGGGTGCGCGGAGGCTATCTTAAAATTCAAGGAACCTGGATGCCTTACGAGGTGAGCGCCCCAACTCCCATGCCGTCCATTCCGCCCTCATCTCGCTTCGTTAGGTTGCTCTTCGCCTGTCACGTCGGTATGTACCTCATTCATTTCCACCCTTGCCCTCCTAATTCACCCGTTCCAGCGTCGCATGGCCGATACGTGACGACCTCGTCCCTCTCTTTGGGTAACGTCCATCCCCATCCACTCCCCTGCTTTTGGAATTCACCGTCCTCTCCGTAGTCCCACGTTTCCCTCCACTTGTCTCTCTCCCGATCAGGCTGGCTATGGCCAGGTCGTCTCCACCGCATCAGGACGCCGGCGACCTCGGCGGTCAAATCAATCCGCAGCGCCTATATCATCCACCTCGCTGTCTCAGCCACCCTGGTCCTCGACTATTCCCGTCATGCCTGGACCTGTCGAACAC
Organism: Boletus barrowsii; assembly: GCA_038088775.1. Classification (NCBI taxonomy): domain Eukaryota; kingdom Fungi; phylum Basidiomycota; class Agaricomycetes; order Boletales; family Boletaceae; genus Boletus; species Boletus barrowsii. The sequence goes on along the minus strand of JBBPJP010000541.1, from coordinate 8,810 downwards.
GCGCCACTCTATCATCGCTCTGACCAAGACACAGCTCCGCACATGTACAATGCGCCTTACTCGTATCCGCCGCCTCGCCAACTCACCGATGCACGTGTCATATCACCGATGCAACGAGGTCGGCAACCGTCGCCTCCGTCCACATCGCCACTCGTCCGCGAGCGCTCGCTGCGATCCCGGTATTCCCCTTACCCGAGCAGCATCGTGACACAACGGAAGGCCTCCACCGAGTCCGTGTCTCTTGGCATTCCCTCCATTGCCCTCCATGATCCGTCAGATCCACGGTCGGGCAACAGGCTGCCTGGTGATGAAATCAAGCTTCCCCCCATCCAATCCCTTGCACCACCGCGTCACGTCAGCAATCCTTCTTATGCATTGCCACCCATATCGGCCCTCGAAGATCTGCGTGGCGTGTCGTCACAAGATTCCGCCACTGTTCTCGAGCGACTCAAGATGGACGACACAAAGTCCGATACGGACGATGGCTGTTGGGCAAGGCACCGCTCGTTCTCCGTGTCCGCGAGGTACATCACCTCGTTTTACTGATAAACCACTCGGCTGACAAGATGATAGACCCACTCACTCATTTCCGATGCCTGCATCGTGGTCGAGTGACTCCACGCGTGCAAGGGCCCACTGGGAGCCTGCAAATGTGTCATCGCTCGAGTTTACCCCCTCGCAGCACTCCCCGCACGAGGGTAGCTCAGCGGGTGCAATCTCGCCTGCTTCTCCTGCCACCCCACGATCGACCGAGGCTCACCTTCCAATACTTAAAAGCCGTGTGACACAGATGGACGGACCTGGTCAAGTGCCCTTTGTGACTGATCACCGCATGCCTCACTACCTCGGTACGGCAGACTACCACCGGAAGAACACTGGGCGGTCTGCAGGTCCAGACATCCGTCTTTCCGTACGTCACGCGACCGACAGCGACGAGAGCGAAGTCGAGCACACGAGTATCAAACGACCTATAAGACCGTGGTAGCCCACTCGCGTGGGGTGCGGTTACAACCTCCTCGGTGTCGACCTGTTCTCGTTGCCTCGCCGGCACATGTTGGTTTCCGATGCTATGTCGCCATGCACGTGCTTTTTGTTTCTATTTCCTTTCCCTTTTTTTTCCGTTGCTTTCTTTGGATCACCCTTTGAGATGCTAAACTATTCCCCGCACCATCGATTCCCCCTGCATGGATTGTACTTCGTCACTTCGCATCATCGCACTTGGCATGCAACCCTCGGTCACTCGCAATATCCGAGCAGTCTTTCTGTAATCATAATCGCTACCCCTTGTCATCCAAAAAAATATACCTCTCTTTGTTCGGAGTTCTCTACTTGTATTATACGGTGAAAATCATAATAGGATATATAGACATGAGTGCTGATCTTTTTTCCGTACGGAAAATTTCTGTCGAGATCAAACGACTGGTGACGACATCCTGGTTTCGAGTTCGCGTGCAAGAGTACTTGATACGCACAGTAAGAGACGGTCGGTCGTCGGGATAATCGGCGCAACCCGCGGTTCGGTCACTATGACCCTCGTCAAAAAGGACATAAATAATACTGGACCGCGATCAGAGCTGGAATGAGATAATGTATGTCCGGTCCTCCTCGAGTGTTCGGACCATCCTGAACGTTGAATAGTCTAGGGCGAGGTCTAGAGTGTATTACGTTGTCGACCTGTGTTTCATCACAAGTTCAAGTTTTACTTACGGCCGAGGGCTTTTCAGAATAATAATATTGGCACATGGGCCGAATCTCGCCGTGTTGGTCCGATCCTCGCCTCCTGTTGCCCTTTGTCATGACAATAAGAAATGCACCAACACGGCGACTTGTTTGGAACGTGTTTGGGGTTGCCATACGGAGGCTGGTAAGCGCGAGGTGAGACAACGGTTGACATTTAGACTTCGGAGGCTGTCCATTTAGGCGTCGTGTCAAAGCCTCGAGGTGTGGTCGTCGTTTGCTCAGTTCTCTAGTTTGGTCGCGACGTGTTCGGTAGCGGACGGGTGACTGCATCCACATGCTGTGATGCATCATGGACGTAGATATGGGAAAACGTGGCTCGGGCTCGGAAGGAGAGGGTTCCAGAGTGTGCCTTGGCACCCCGATTGCTGAATCGTGGTTGCGATACGGGGCAATGGGATCAGACACAGGCGTAGCGCGGCATCAAGACAAGTCCGTCGGCGGCGATGTGGCTTTGATAAACGGCAACATTCGACGATACGATGGATATGGGTATACGTATTTTGGCACATGTCTCGGAGGTACTTGTAGTACTGGATCAAAGACGTAGGGTACAAACAGAGCAAGCGAGGAGGATGCTGGATGGGGATTGACGGCGATGCAACTGGTGAATTCGTTTTGGATTTCGTTTCGGTCTATTTTGGTGTTGTGCTCTGTACATGTTGCTGCGCGCAACGGTACCATGTGCTGACCGGAATCGAAGCGTTCCACTGTGCAAGCGCAGTGCCGGCGTATCCGGGGGTAAAACGAGACGAAACGGACCTCGGCGTCCAAATAAAGGATGGTGCACTTTTATACGCCGACTTAGCGGATTGGTTCAAATATTGGGATGCCGGAGAATGGTGGTAGATTGATGCGATTGGCCGGAAAGGAGTCATGCTGTAAAGTCGTTCTCGGCGTGCCAACATGTTTGAGGGGGCAGCTGGCGTCGGCGTTGGTACACGTCCGACGGTCGGGCTCAAACATGCGGAGATAGTTACGGGATGTCGGAAGTATCTGAACACCAATATGGATTCGACTGCAGCAAACGGGACAGATGGATGTTGGGTGCATCCAAAATTCGCAATATAGAAGGCTGAAGGTTCGTCCCTATCGTATCATATTGACAACTTGGCCCAGAGACACAAGGTACGTGAGGTGGGGGACCATTCGACTGTGATGGCGAGGTCCGTATTTTTCCGTGTCTCGGGGCAGTATTAGAAGTGTGTCAATGTCACGGATAAGCACCCGCTGTCACGTATATTGTTATGGGTATTATCCGCGTGAATGGGACGAGAATTAGGAAGTGATCGCCCTAGGTAATGGGACGTCGGCTCGGGTAGCACGAAAGACCTCGGACTAAGTTGTCCAGGACGAGATTCGTCCATTCAGGCACGGGTTTGACCTTGCTGTATCAGTGCGTGCATGTGGAGTGAAACGAACAAGACCGTACCTCTGTTTGGGAACAGTAGTCTTTGTGTAGGTGGCATCATGGATGATACCAGTCTCCCCTGATCCCCTGGTTGAACGCTGCCGGCGCAATGGTCGATGGCAAACATCGACAGGGTGCCGAGGTTAGAAGTGTTGTGTAAGCAACTGCGGTAGTCTCCGAAAAAACTGACGCAGTGCGCACTCTCACTCACCCGAAACGGATCATCACACAACCATACCACGGTCAACGAGGACGAGAAGCGAGCGCGCCGACCACATCGAGGAGATCCCCCTGCGCTCCCTGCGTCGACAGCACACCCCAGGCTCTCTACACGTTCTGGCCATGAAGTTTAGGTATGACAACCAACCCCCGTTTCGAGCTTGTTTTTGATTTGACTGGCATCAGTTCAGCCCTCAAGTTCAACGCCGTCGCAGACTGGTGGGACGAGTATATCGCGTACGTCGTCGCGTGCATCTCTCCTCGGTCTTCCCCCTCACGCGCTTTCTAGCTACGACGTCCTCAAACGTCATATCTACCAGCTCGAAAAGGAACACCATCGCCTCAGTCGTACTAACGTCGATCTCGAAGCCAACGAGCATACTGCACTCGTCGAGCAACCCGACTTTTCCTCCATCGACGGCATCTTCGTTCCGCTTCTCGACCAGGAGCTTCAGAAGATATCTCTGTTTTATGAAGAAAAAGAGAAGGAACTATCTGCGGCCCTACAAGCACTCGAGGACCTCGTCGCAGTGCAGGACGAAGCTGGTACAGAGGCATGGGAGCACTATATGGATGACTACGCAGATGAAGAGGATGATGATGACGACGATGACGACGACGAACAGATAGTCGGTGATCATGTCCGTTTCGATGGCGAAGCGCTCCCAAAACGGCGTCGGAGAAAAAGCTCGGTCAGCATGCGTACACGCAGTCTTTCAGGTAAGCCAAGTAAGCTCGTACTCGTTGTGTCCGCATTGATGTCTTGCAAGGCGCGCGGAATGCTTCCACTGGTCATCGGTGGAGCATTTCTTCCATGGAGCATGGTCGTGATCCGGAGGCCCGTCCATCTTCTTCTCGACCCCGTGCCAACAGTGCCAGCAAGTCGCCGATGGGACGCATTGCAGGCAAACTCATGAACATGAGGGACAGTATCACGTCGCTCCCAACGGAGAGCGTGTGGACTGCCAAAACCAACTACGCTTGGGACATCCGTCTCTTGTTCAAGCGCAGAATTACTAACCTTTACGTTTCTTTCTCCTCCTTAAAGTCATACGTTGAAGTCAATTATTCTGGGTTCCGCAAGATACTGAAAAAGTACGTCCAAAGTGTGTTCTCCGCAGCTCAATCTTCTCACCTAGCGGTAGGTATGACAAAGTCACGTATAACGAGGTCAGCCGTGTGTATGCTATACTTGCGCCCACCTCACGCACACTGTAGCTCAAAGACCGATATATGCACGAGATAGTGGAGGCGCGTCTCCCTTTCCTCCAGAGTTCCAAGGACAAGCTTACGGCTGCAATCAGCCGCCTCGCCACCTTGTACGCGAAATGCGTCACCGGCGATGATCCGAACACCGCTGTACAACAACTCAAGGTCCATCAACGAGAGCATATAGCCTGGGAACGCAACACGATCTGGCGCCAGATGTTGGCGCAGGAACGCCGCGGGGCATCGGATCCCTCAGACTTTGTGGGTGGAGGCATCCTTGTTCGAGAGGACGAAAATGGCATCGTCGACATCCCAACACCGTTTGGCGGGTTTAGGTTGAAGCGCAAGAGGGTGTCTCTCATCATTGCAATCGCCGTGTTCGTCGTGCTCATGAACACGCACGTCATCAAGGATGGTCCGGAAGCGAACAAGTGTTTTGCCATCCTCATTTTCAGTACTATCATGTGGGCATCTGAGGTCTGTTCTCGACGTGTATTGGATGACATTTGAGCTGACGGTGTTTAGGCGATCCCGCTATTTGTCACGTCGACTCTCATTCCCTTTCTTTTGGTCGTCTTCAGAGTCATTCGTTCGGATGGCGAAGACGCGGTACCATTGTCAACCCCGGATGCAACCAAGTAAGCCACGTATATCCCGCCCGAGAAGGTTGTTGACACGCGCGTTACGCAGATACATATTCTCCGTCATGTTCTCTCCTACGATCATGCTTCTTGTGGGCGGCTTGACGATTTCCGCTGCGCTCAGTAAGACAAACATCGACCGGATGTTGATCACTCGCCTATTGAGCATGGCTGGTTCGAAGCCTCGAACCGTCATTCTCGCTTTTATGGCCGTGTCGTGCTTCGCCAGCATGTGGATCAGGTGTGTTTCCATCTTTATCTTGTACGAGCGGATACCTGACATGTATTTCTAGTAACATTGCCGCGCCAGCGCTGTGTTTCACGTTAATTCGCGTATGTCACTGATAACGGCGCGGTTACTGTCTAATTACCTTTACAGCCTATCCTGCGAACATTGCCTGCAAGGGCTCCTTTCGCGCCATGCTTGATAGTAAGACCATTTTACTCAACACCGGATCATCATTGACAGATGTGGCGCATCACAGCTCGGGATTGCGCTTGCCGCTAACATTGGCGGTCAAAGCTCGCCTATCTCTTCGCCACAGAACCTTATCGCCATCGGGTTCATGGACCCCCAACTCGACTGGGGGAGCTGGTTTGCTGTCGCACTGCCTGTCTCCATCATTTCTGTTTTGCTCATCTGGCTGCTCCTGCTCGTGAGCTACCAACCAGCCCGCGCACCAGACGGACACGGAGAGATCGAGATTAGAGCAATCAGACCGACAAGGGAAGCATTCACTTTAAAGCAATACTGGGTGGTAGTAGTATGCCTCGTGACAATCGGGCTGTGGTGTGTCGAACACCAAATCGAAGATACGATTGGCGATATGGGTATCATTGCTATCATACCTATTGTCGCATTTTTTGCCACAGGTGTTCTCAAGAAGGTAACGTGGGCGTGAAGGACTGCCGTCTCGTTGACTGATGTTGGTATATTTGTTCGTAGGACGACTTTGAGCAATTCGCGTGGACGATCGTGTTCTTGGCTATGGGTGGTATTGCCCTTGGGAGCGGTGTGAGGTCTAGCGGGCTCATGGATACCATGGATGGGGTCATTCACCGCATACTCGAGGGCCGAACGCTCTATAGCGTTGTGATTGTACTTTCCATCACCGTCCTCGTGCGTCTAGCCTTTGTCCTGCTTCCAGTCGACTGACATGCCACGTAATTTGTAGATTGTCTCGACGTTTATTAGCCATACGATCGCGAGCGTACTCCTCGTCCCCATCGCACAACAAGTGGGGAAGGACCTCCCTGGCGGCCATGCCAACCTACTTATCTTCCTTACGGGTTTGATATGTTCCACGGGGATGGGCATGCCGGTGTCCGGGTTCCCGAACCAACTTGCGTGCGTTGTAATCTTTTCTGTTGTATTCGTAGCTCCCGCTAACATCTTTGATTACTAGTGCGGCGCAAGAGGATGATCTCGGACAGCCTTACCTTACTAATATCGATTTCCTCAAAAACGGTATTCCGGCAAGTATCATTGCGGCACTGGTATGGTCTTCCATTGTGAGAGTTGGCATGCAGACTGTGACTGACGGGTTCGAAATAGGTTGTATCTACCGTAGGGTACTTGCTCATGTTGGCGATCGGGTGAGTGCACGCGCATCAGGACTTGTTTGTATTGGGACATTGATGACTTCGGCGTTGATAGACTCTGACATGGAATGAGAATGCGGAGTGTTAGCATCGATAGTTTTCAGGGAGTTTAATCTAATCGGGTCAGGGATACATCAGGTTGAAACTGAACATTTTCTTGGACGATGACGGACATTCAGAGGCATATGACCTAATGTAACTGAAATCTACGGTATCAAACACCACCTCTGCCACGGCTGTTAGAGCAATCGACTCGGGAGTGAACCCAACGGCCAAGTATTTACAGCGCTTTGCGCAACTCATGAGAAACGCGTGAAATTTTTGTTGTGTGCCCAGAAAGGAAATGTGGAGAACGTCAAACCAGGTGTGGAGCTCGGACGACCACGACGACAACTTGACCCCATACCATGTCGACCAACACTCCTGGCAATGAGAACAGCGAAGTTCGGCCTCGACTCACAATCCGGCTCCCAGGCCGAAGACCTGGTACTCAAACTCAGAAGCCCAGTACTGATGGCGCGGGCATGCCAGCGGATAGACTCGTCGCACCTGATCTTCGCCCGGTACAGCAAAAACAGTCTACGGATACCACCAATAGCACTGAGAAAAAGGTATGATATCATTTGGCATGCATACACTTTGAGACGTCTCCAAGCCCAAAGTCGAAACCAGGGCAGACCGGGATGGCGACTCGGGGGCATCAGACATTGAGATTGTCCATGACTCCAGGCTCGTCAGTAGTAATCAAAACAATCACGCTAACTGAGGTGACTGATCCGCATACACTCAACGTACGGATATGGATATGCATCTCACACGAACACTTTTTCAGGTCTGGCACTAAAATTTATTCAAGTTGACCCACGGAAGCGAAAGGATCCCATCAATTATGCCCTTGACCTGGCCTCATCTGATGATGAACTTGATCTCATCAAGCCGTTATCAAAGAAGGCGCGCCAAAACGGCCCTTCGACATCTCATGAGGGCCAGAGGAAGGACAAATGTGAAGATGTGTGCGCGTTCACCGTCCACCTACAAGTATGGTCGCACTTGACTACTACTGAACCAAAGCGAATCAGAAAGCCTGCAAAAACAACCACAACAATGGTGTCTGCAACCAAAGGACCTTTCGGATTCGATACATCGCGTTCGTTCAATGATTTCAAGAGCCAGGTGGCCGCTACCCTTGCATGTCGCAAAGCACTTCTTCCGGTGTCCAAGTTTCAATGGAAGTTCGAGAGGGAGCCTCAGGCTGCTCCACGAAAGAATCTCACTGACGACGCTGGCTTCCAAGCTCTCATCATGGCGATTAAGAAGAAACGAGCAACAGACAATGCCGTTGTTTGGTTGCACTTGCCAAAACCCTCGAACGAGGAGGATGTAAGCGAGAATTGATCTATTCATGTGATCGCTAATGGTTCTACACAGGATGTGGGCATTGGACGATCTGACGCTATCAACTTGGATGAAACTTTGTCAATGAAGGAAAGAATTGTAAGTTGCGGGACCTGTTTTGATGAGCCCCATAGATAACCAGCCAAGCAGATGCAGATGGGAGACAAACGAAGTGGCGCAGTTGTCACACTCGAAAAAGAGTACACGGTGGGGAAAATTACGATTTTTCCAGATAAACGCGTCTGGCAAAACAAGGCCATGGGTAGCTATTTTGAGCTAACTCCGATGCGTATCAAGGTATGGGCAAATGGGATTGTATGTATCTTTCCGTGTTCTGATTTGACATCTGCTAACTATATCTGTATTTAAGGTGTCGGGAAAATCTGACCTGACAGCTCCTCCAACATCCGCAAACTTCTCGGAGGACAAGAAGCTCAAAGTGCCTGCTGGCGCTACTGACATACTACCCACTTTTTGTAATTCCATCAGGGTTAACCCAGGGTCATGGCATGTATTTGTACATGTATACTACGCACTTTGTGTAATTCCATCAGGGTTAACCCAGGGTCATGGCGTGTATTTGTTCATATATGCAG
>JBBPJP010000540.1:0-19865 GCA_038088775.1 Boletus barrowsii | reverse complement strand
TATACTATGTACAGGTGAGTAAGGGAATATAGTAGGGCTATGTAAAGTGGGCTTACCTCCAGTCAATGTGGTACGAGACTGGAGGAAAGACGAACGAGTGGTGCGCGTGTTAATCACGCGCTGTGTCTGTAAAAGGAAATGGATATCCACGAGGGCTGGATCTCCAACAGACGAGCCCAGACTTTTGAATCACACGTTCTAACATGATCTCAGACCTAGGAAGAGGGATTGGAAGTTGTGTCGATGTCAACTCGGACGATACCAAGACGCTTGCTGCCGCTCTTGGCAAACACTCGCGTGTGTACCTAGTCAGATTTTATTGATACCATAGGGGTCCGACCAACGTGTCAGCTCACAGTCGATCCTCAGTTAGCTTATGCCATTATAATAGAACAGAGAGACGGACTGACACTTCAACGTTCCTGTTTTTAGGAAAGCACTATAGCACCTTTGAAGCATACTATATGGATCAACCAGATGATATCCAATGATGTCATCGTCTTCAATCCCAAACGATAGCGTATCTGCAACAAGTGGTGCACGTGTTCAGATATATGATGCATTCCTATAATATATCAGGGGATGGGATGGGCTCACCGAGGCTGATCTAATTAAGAATAGATTATTGCGAAACGGAGACGATGTTGAACGTTCGGGAACTCTGCACAAAGTTCCCGGCTCGGGTGCGGTCAGCGGGCGGCCACTCGGCAGTAGGCTGCGAAGCCTCGGTCTTCACCTAGAAACGAGCACAGTCGTGATCATATACAGGATGGATAATTCGATCACGAAGATGACATGACATCCCTACCAGACAATCAATTTCCCATCAGCTGTCCTGTATGGCATGACCCGTATCCTGCTCCCTATGTCCTAGCAATGCTTCGAGCTCGGAATTCCTGAGTAACTCCTGCCTCTGGTCACCCTCATATACTATGAAGGTATCAGTGGAAAGAAAAGTCCAGATATCAACACTTACAGAACGTCAGTTCCTCGAGAGTTCGCCCTGACGTCTCGGGGAACATGAAGTAGACGAACACGACCTGGAAACCATTCCAAACACAGTAGCTAACATCTTTCAGTAGCTGTTTGTTTACGCCCCGAAAGAAAGGCATACACAATGTACCATCTCCAACCTGTCACGCCAGCCAGCTGTATTAAGCTACGAATCAGGTGGACGAAACAGATGGGCATACCTGCAAGATCGATCCCAATAGGATTCACGAACTGACCAAGGAATGCCGCACCACGGAAGCACCACTGGTAAATGGTGATACCTCGTGCCCGGGCATGGAAGGGGAAAAGTTCGACCAAGTAAGCTGATTACAAAATGTGTTGCATCAGAGATTGATACAAATTAACACGGGCAGTGTAATACTTACTATAAATCAGGGCGGTGAATGCTATGTTGTAAGCGGGACTATACAAAAAGATGAGGCTATCTACATGGTGAGAACGGAAAACACTTATTTCTAAGCGACTTAGACACTCACGCAAGTACTATTTGAGCAGAAATTTTGCTGTGACTGAATGTGTACTTAGCACTAGATACAGTCCAGGCATTAAATATAACGAAGAGAGAGATGGTAGATACCTGTAGAAATATTAGAAGTGGTATCAAAAGTGGTTGATATCCACATTACTTACTAAAAATACTCTCCGCCGGGGGTATCGAGGCGCTATCAGGGCAATGAATGTGCCATTAACAAAGCTCCAGGAAGCTTTGGCAAGATTAATGATATGCTTCGTCCGGTTGTTGTGAATGCCAATACTGTCTAAGATTGGGGAAAGAAAGTTCCTGTTGGTGCGATAAGTAGACAGACCAAGGAATAACGAAGTTGCTTACGAAATTAACGCAACTCCACACCACTGGGCAAACAGCCCGAGGAAAGCGGCAATAACAGCCCTCTTTCGCATTCCTGGCGACGACAATGCCTCCTTCTGGTTGCTCCGAGCAATCTTCAGTTCTACTGCCAGCGTCTCCTTGATCTGAGTGTACTCCGCTTTGACAAATTCCGAGTGTTCATCTCCCTCTGCATGATACTTCACAAGAATGGCATATGCCTCATTCGTTCTTCCCCTTGACATGAGCCAACGAGGAGACTCTGGAAGCAACCAAATGAAGGAGAGTTGAAGCAGACTAGGCACTGCTTGAAGGAACGATGGAATTCTCCATCCCCAATTACTGGTCATGGCAAATGTCTGAAGGGTCACACCAGCAGCGGCTACAGCACCTACATAGGAAAAATGAAATCAGCTTAAACCCCCAAGACTATCACTATTAGTTACCGAGGTCGTAAGAGTTATTGAAGAGGCTGCCCATGACCGCTCGCTCCTTGGGATGTGAAAGTTCTTTATACAATTAAAAGTCAATATTATGCTCAAATCCGTTTTCTCGTACTGTACCTCCAACCAGGGAAGAGGCGCCAACGACACAGAAGACGCTGGCAAACCCAAGGATAAAACGAGCGACAATAAACATCATGACTAGCACGCTGAATATGAAAGGTATCCTGGAGTCCTGAAAGATATTGATCACTTACAATTCAATGCAGACCCTTGAAGAATGGCGGCAAATGCAGAGATTATCGCCCCGAACAATATCGAATATCGTCTTCCAATGTTATCCACAACGAAAGGAACAAACGGGAGAGCAGCAACAGAACCCAGAGGATACATGGCGACCATGAGACCCAACGAGGCGGAGCGAGGATGGCCGTAATCTGTCATTCGAGTCAAACCCTTTAGATATCGATGAGCCGACCACCTTACATTCAAGCCACGAGGACACGGCTTGGAGACCATTTACCATGGACGCGTCAAACCTTTCTTCACGTCAGCAAGATGCAATTGGACATGCGTCGTAAGATAAACACTTGCCCACTGGTCATCTCCACTCCAAGACAGGTCGGTGCCATCATGAAGTATAAGAGTCGAAGGTTGCGTTTGCCATACCAGGGGACGTGGTCCTGTCCTACAAGCCGAGAGACGGTCGTGTCGTTGCTCTCTGACGGAGCACAGGTTCCCTGTCCACTCCCCGAGTCCATTTCGATGTTGAGTTTTCCCCACGAAGCGCACGGTTGTAAATTTGAAACAGCAACTTGGATCGACTGACTGGGAATATAAGGAATGAGAGATTCGGTCGACTTGTTCTATTACTCGGGTCGGCACAAAGTTTGTGACTGCTTCAATGGGAATAGTATGAACCTATTGGCGATGTGTCCATATGGACTATGTAGTCCTGCATGAACTGCCGGCGACCTACTTACCTGCTACATGCAACGGTACGGTATTGTACCTGTGGTTGAAAGCAGACCGCTCCAAGGAAATCTGTGATCATGAGCCTGAGAGCCGTTGTATGTGTGACCAAACAAGCTCAATTTGTAACTTCCTCTGAATGAGACCCTAGCGCCTTCGCGTTTGATCGTCATTCTACTAGTAACACCAGCAACCAGCCAGTTTACGATAACTTGAACAAGAGATATCTGAGCACCGTAAGCCACCAAGTGATTACAATGACGCGAAGGTTGATCCTACTCCGATTTTCGCAAACCTCACCTAGCAATAGCGAAACTCTAGCCAACGGTTCGGAACCATCTAACGACGTGGCGGCCATAAGTAGCCGTACCGCGCATGGATGAAGAGATCATCAAGCGAGTATCTAACCTCCACATCAAAACAACCCTCCCGTGCTTCGTTTATCATCGCCTTCCCGCTGAAATTCTTGAAGCCATATTCATCCATTGTGCTTCTCACTACCATGGGGAGGATACTGGTTGTCCCACTCCGGCTGCGCCTAGCTGGGTCAACGTTTCCTACGTTAGCAGCCAGTGGCGTCATGTCGCTCTGAATTGCCCAGTTCTCTGGACTTACCTTTTTGTAACGTCACGACCCTGGACGGAGGAGTTGTTGGCCAGATCCAGGCAGACACCATTGAAAGTAAAGGTGCACCTGCATACTCAGGACACGAAGCGTCGCGCAATGTGCTTTGTGGAGCAGGTGATGAACCATTTAGAACGCATTCAAGAACTTCACCTTCGCTTTTCGACCAGTAACCACCCTCTTCTTTCCAAACTTCTTTCCTCAGGGGCTCCTCGCCTGCAAAGCTTAGTAATGGTATGCTTGGTCGAACTGGTACTCGGCGTCAGTACCATTTGGTGGAGACACTCCAGCCCTCCGGACAGTCGAGCTCACGAATTGTCCAGTGCCGTGGTATTCGCTCAAGCTGACTGGCTTGACAACGCTCCGTCTAAACTCCATTTCTCCTATGTTTCAGCAAAACATGGCAGAGTTCTTAACCACACTCAGTTGTATGCAAGATCTCACGCATCTATGTCTCGAAGATGTCTTTGCTAGCGCCTCTGGTTTTCTCTCTAGCGCGACATTTCAGACCTCCAAGAAAATCAACCTGCCCCACCTTTCTCACCTTCTGATCACCGCCCCACTCTCGGCGATTATTGCATTACTATCTTGTATAAACATCCCATTAACAACACACGTCAATCTCAATCTAAAACGTTCTTCCGAACACAATTCCTCCACCTCTGATGATCATGCTACCTTCTGTTCGCTTCTCGCACAAAGACTCCGCATGTTGGAAGATCTAGAGGCACTGTCCGGCCCGACGATTCGCAGATTGATCATCGTGTTCATGCCCAACTGGGATGCGGCACGACTCACTTTCGCTGCATCGGAATGTGATTTCACCGTATCGCGGGATCTGGCTCACCCTCTCCGGATCTATATTCCTTTCGACCGATCAACCACGACAAGCGATAGGGATCGCATCATAAGCCATATTTGTTGCCCTACGCCTTTGTCGAACGTTCAGAGCATTTACGTTTTGAATCCTAAATTCCTGCGGCCTTCTGGACGCATCTGGGACGCCTTCAAGGTTTACGGTGCATCGAACTGCATCAAGGCAACATGCCAGACATAGCCGCCGCACTTTCCCTCATTCCACACGATTTCACGGAGGGCCAGGGTGTGCATACTGATGGAGGTCTAAATCATATGGTTGCACCAGCATTGGAAGAGCTGAAGCTTCTTCGCATGTCGTTTTCGGCGCCACTGGCTCAAAGGGATCCCGTGTATCCGGTCAAAGCTATCGATATCCAATCTCTTTATGATGCTCTTGCCACCCGCGATGGACCTCGAGGTCAACTCACCATGACCCAGTGCACTGAACGTGATTCTGAGGGCAGGAAGAAAACATTTGACATGGTGGGGTGGTGGGAGGGTGGTCGTTTCCAGGTGGTCGAAAGCATGATTCAGTGGACCTTTTGAATGATCAGAGGACCCTCTAGCAGTATCACGCTCAAGCGACATATTCACTTGTTGTACCGCTGCTACCTCTTTGCTGTATCGACAAGTATCCAGCGCATTTGTGCCGACTTGTTCCCGTTACGCTGGAAATTGCCAACGCAAGGCTGACAAGTTCACACAGTGACTTCGACATGCGGAATACGGGGGCCCGCCAGAGAAGTTGAGCACACATGACAGTATTCGTGTTCTTCCCAGCACACTCTTCTGACTACTACGACGACGATGTCGCCCATCCGAACCGTACGTCCCTTCAAACGGACCACAAAGCTTTGTACTCATAACAACTGCAGCAGTGGACGCGTCTCATTCGCTTCATCGCCGCGGAGACGTCCCAGGTGCACATTGGCCAGCCTGTTGATCCAAAACTCGATGGCAGGTCCCTTCGGCTTTCCGTCTCGCACGCACTCATCTTCCCGCAGTCGGTCTCGCCGCATGGAATAAGCAAACCATCAAAGCCTACGAAATCCTCGGTTCGGCGCTGGACCCCGCCGCGCAAGTCACCAACACGGTTCTCACCGTCAAGGAGCTCCTTGCACCTCTTTCGCGCGAGGAACTCAAGGTCGTTCGGTGTCTAGGTCTCAACTACTCTGATCACGCTGTGTGTGTTTTGCCTGCTTCCCTCTTCTCGTTAACGTATGGGTTGTTTGTAGGCTGAAACTAAGATGGCAAAGCCTGCGTGAGTAGCTTATTCTTGGCTGTGGTGCTTATATCGTCACATTACACCCTTTCCTCCAGCGCACCGATCCTGTTCTACAAACCTCTGTCGTCCATGATCGGACCCAATGCATCCATCTCTGTTCCCGTGGTCGCCCAACCCGTCGAGGTGCACCTCTCCGACTACGAGGTCGAGTTGACCATCGTCATTGGAAAGACGGCCAAGAACGTGTCCGAGGCAGAGGCGCTCGATTACGTCCTTGGGTACACTGCCGCCAACGACGTGCGTGTCGACTCGTTCATTCCGTCGGTGGATACATGCTTTACTAAGCAAGCCCATCTGGACATCTAGGTCTCGTTCCGCAAACACCAGATGACGACCTCGCAGTGGGGCTTTTCCAAGGGATTTGGTCAATCATTTTCTTCGGCTCGTACAGGCGCGCATACTCACACATACCCAGACAACACAACCCCCTTTGGGCCATGCATCGTCTCCAACAACGCCATCCCTGATCCACAACTGCTCCCTCTCACGTGCGCACTCAACGGCAAGACGCTCCAGAACGGGAGCACCAAGTACGTCCTCGCTGTCTCTCTCCTGTGCTTGGGTGCTTTGCCTACTGAATCTCCCTCTTTCCGAACAGAGACCAAATTTTCAACGTCCGTCAGACCATCGCCTTCCTTTCTCAAGCCACCACTCTCGAACCTGGCTCGGTCATTCTCACCGGGACCCCCGCCGGCGTCGGGTTTGCGCGGAAGCCCGCCATAGTGCTGAAGCATGGCGACGATTGCCGGGTTTGGATCGGGCATGGAATCGGGACGCTCGTGAACCCTGTCGTGGAGGAGGGTAAAAGAACGGCCAAGTTGTAGTTGGGAGGCGCGGCATATTGTTGTACCACCCATTGCTCGTTGTATGGTTCTAGTTGATCGCTGTAACCCATGCCATGGACGCTCAGGAATGTAGGAAGCTTGTACTAACACAATATCAAAACTGCCTAAAACAGTGCCTTGGCCCGATTATGTAGCCATTTGTAAGAAACACAGTAACGCGCTAACACTATGGAGCACGAAGAGCGAATGTGATGGTGATACAACATAGTCCATGACCCTAAGCTCGGAATTAAAGCCCACCAAACGCAATCAACTTTTGGTTCAGATATTCTTCGATCCCACTGTGTCCCCCCTCTCGTCCTATAGAACACCAAGTCGTCAATATCCTACAAGAAAGAAAAACTAGCAAGGACTCACCAAGCCCGCTCTGCTTCACCCCTCCAAACGGTATACTCGCATTACTGATCAACCCCGTGTTCGTCCCCACCATCCCCACCTCTAGCGCCTCCGCGACGCGCCACACCCGTCCTACGTCCCGACTGAAAAAGTAACCCGCCAAACCGACGTCGGAGTCGTTGGCCATGGCGATGACCTGTTCCTCGGTGTCAAACTTGATGAGGGCAGCAATGGGACCAAATGTCTCTTCGCGGTTGAGCACGGCGGTGACAGGGACGTCGGAGAGGACGGTAGGAGGATAAAAGGAACCAATGTGTTTGGTTTGGGTGGTGTCAGGAGAGTGACCACCGACGAGGACGCTGGCACCGAGGGCGACAGCGTCGTCGACGTGTCGGACGACTTTGGAGACGGCGCGGTCGTGGATGAGCGGGCCGTGTGTCCTGTGTGTGTTCGTGATGTATAAATATGTCTCATGATCCAGAGCTAGCGCAGATCGGAACAGACGTACGTCGTTTCGTCGAGCCCATTCCCGACTTTAAATGCAGCCACTTTCTCGGCGAGTCGAGAAGCAAAGTCGGCGTAGATGGACGACTGGACGTAGATACGGTTAGCACAGACACAGGTCTGTCCCGATCCACGGAATTTGCATAAGATAGCTCCTAGACAGAACAGCATTATTAATAACGAACAGGACTTCCAGAAAGATATTTGAATACTACCTTCAACGGCCTTCTCAATGTCGGCGTCGTCAAACACGATAAATGGGGAGTTTCCACCGGCTTCTATCGATATTCTTTCCATGAGATGAGCAGAAATCCACAAACATAGAAGAGGAAGAGCGGACTTTTTCAACGTCGAAGCGGACATCCTGTACAAGGACCTGGCAATGGGTGTCGAGCCCGTAAAAGAGACTTTTCGGACAACCTTGCTCTCGCACATCTCGCGGCCGACCTCTTGAACGTTCTTTTGAGTTGTGACCATGTTGATGACGCCGTCGGGTACACCCGCACGTCGAGAGAGCTAAATAAATGGTGATTCCATGATCACGCACAAGCGTCGCAGAACTTACTTCAGCCAGCGCGAGCGCAGAAAAAGGTGTCTCGGGTGGCGGCTTGATGACCGCCGTGCAGCCTGCGGCGAGTGCTGCTCCAAGCTTCCGTGTGATCATCGCAGACGGGAAATTCCACGGTGTGAGGATTGACCTGCCACGACGCTAAAGTACGTCCAACGTCAAACGGGAGGACAACACGTACACAACACCTATCAGCAGTCAGCCACGGAACACGACAAACATAACTTGGCCCTACCAACAGGTTGCTTGATCACGACGTTCCGTACATTGGAAAGTGGAGAGGGGACTTGTTCTGTGAAATAAGATAGGTCGTACATACGATCGGCCTATCCAGTTCCAAGAGTGCTTACCACCGTATGTGCGGACGGCTTCCTCGGCTGTATGATACCAATCCACTTTTCGTGTCTTGGCGCGCGAAGCAAACAGAGCTACTCACCAAACCACTACGAGGTCCATCCATTCTGAATCAGCATGGATACACCGTGCATATACCCTCCTTACCTCCAAGAAAGATGCACTGTACACGTTTTCACCCTAAAAGACCGCACTCAGGCTGAGACACAAGTAAGAACTGCACAGGGACCAACGCACCTTCGCCTCCGCCAACGTCTTTCCGTTCTCCAACGTCTATACCACATCAACGTCAATCACACCCAACCCTGCGACGCGACGCACGATAATACGAGCCAAGTCGTCGTGGTGTTCTTGCATCAACCGGAAGAACTTGATGAGAATGTCGTGTCGGTACTACAACCAAGCGACGAAAGGCTCAGTCAACGTATTCCTTCCTTCGCCAAAAACGAGGACTGACCTTTGCTGTCGTCTTTCCCCACGTTTGAAAGGCTTTTGCGGCTGCAGTAATCGCAACTTTGGTCTCTTCAGGGCCCATCTCAGGGACCGTGCCTAGTTCTTCCTCGGTCGCAGGGTCTATAGCGAGGGAACAAAAGCCAGGTATGAGTATTCATGCGCCTAGTCAAGTGCGCGCCCCCAGATGGGTTGGAGGCAAGAGTATGAGTACCCACTTGTCACGAGGATCGTCTCGCCCCCGGTCGCGTCGACCCATTTTCCGTCAATGTAACCTTGCGTCTTGATCAGTGTTGGATCCTTGAGCCCCCACTGGAAGCAATGACAGTCAACCGTGTGAGCAACTCAATCCAATGATGCGGGGACGCACGATGCTGGTGTTGGTGGTGCTTGCCATTCTGTACCACAACGTCGACCTCGGGCGGTGGCAAGTCGTTAGCGTCCTTGGTGCAAGAACCCTGAACGATATCGATAAGGGAAAGTGTCGGAGTGGTATCATTTCGACGCAACGACGTCGGGACTCGGGAATGAGGAGGTCAGGTGGTAGTCCTGGGAAGGACGGCTATCGACGACTGGCTAGTCTAATCATGCACTACCAACGCACAAATCAGCGTTTACGTCCCTTGGCCCCACTCTGGCTTCCCTCTACTTGGTCTAAAAACCCACCCATCTCGAGTGCATTCCGTGCCGCGTGATTGATATGCTTGAATCGATCAGGTCCGAGATGAATTCCTCCAAACCACCTGGTAACGACGACGAGCACGTTATTGATCTCCTACGCGCAACCAGACGTTCAGCTCGCATCAGCCGCAAGGTACAATACAGCGCGCCAGACACCTCAATTCACATGTATGAACCTCTTACCAGAATGGACAGTAAATGTGCGAGCCGACTCCCCGCCGCAGTCTCGCCGTCATCGTCATTGTCTTTTAATACGGCGTCGATTCCCCACTTAGCTTACGTCGCCCGCGTCATAAGGTCACCCACCTTGGTGGAGTACGTTTCCGACTTGACAACGCCAGGCATTGATGATCGGATGCGCCGCACGAGCAATGTGTCGATCGGATATCAAGTGATTCAATATCAGTGGAACCTAGATCAACAAGTTTCATCAGTACACCACGCAATTCACCGACAAGAAAGACAGCGCGCGGCGAACCTGTGACGGATCTGATATCTGGCACGCCCGCCCTACAAAAACGCTCTTCCGGTCCACGATCGGCGCAGCTTCGATAAGCTTGATTCCCTCGGGGAGTGCTACATCTTGGAGAGGTGGTGTCGGCCGAGATACCCTCCCTAACTCCTCACCGTCCTCATTCGTCGATTCGACCGGTACTTGTGGTGCTGAATCGCGCCCCAATGCGTCTTCTCGTATGAGCTCCCCCGCCTTTTCTCTGTTGAGCTTGTCTTCGTACCATGCTTCGGCTCGTTCAAGGATGCTCTGAAGTCCGTCGAAGACGCAAACGGTATCGCGGGACCACTCAACACCAGATATAGATATAAAGGTGCGGAGTATCGACCCAAAGAGAGACGCGTCAACACCATACGCACCGATGTAGCGCGAGAGAAGCTGTAGCTGGGGTGGACTCTCGGCGGGGTATGAAGGAGGCAGGGAAACAAGGATGCGGATGGATACGTCTTCGTGGGATGGAAGACTATCAGGGCGGTATTGAAAAGGCAGTGATGAATGAGAAGGGATGAGAGACATACATGAGTGAAATCACATAGCGAATCGTGTCCGTTCCGTTACTTTGAGGGTTCCCATCCGAAATATGTGCAGGACTCCCGACTCTCGGACCATGCCAGAGATGGATCGCGTTAGCTCCATAGATGGACTGCAACACTTTTGATGGAAGAATAAATTGTATAGAGCATAGGTTCACCGGGAACCGAGCAATCAAGGATATGTACTCACCACCAATTTCCGAGGTGACCTGCTCTCGATCTGGCTGCATCATCAGATCAGAAACAAAGTTCTCCATCTCAGCTGCCAGTTCTGCAGCATTATCGTCCAGTCCGCTCTCCATCAATGACGGGGAACGAGGATGTATACTTTGCGTAAAGACATTGTCGAGATCTTGACGATTGGTCCTGATATATATAGAAGTTTCAGACACCGCGTCGGTCATATTCTCAATTGGTCCAAGTGTCTGAACGCGCGGCGTACGCGTCCAGCAGTCGTCACGATGGTTCGATGTGTACTCTACAACTCATAAATCGAGGACAAATCTGCCAGTGGGTACACGACGATCCAGGCAATATTTACATCCAGTACGAGCTAATAAATTAAATTTTAGGGATAACCCCAGCTCTCCATGGGCAGTTTAGAGGCTGACGTTGATGGGGTCACAGCCGAGGGCGACGACGCCATTTGTGAAATAGGCGTGAGCACCGGCGCAAATGAGACTCGGGCCAGAACTCCTTACTGAAGCTGTCATTTTCGCAACAGACGGTCTGGCCAGTGTTGTTGAATCGGGTCAGCGTGCAATTTTCCAACCGTGACGATAGTAATCTACCAGCTGGAACCGCTGCCAACACCATTGAGCTCAATACTAGCGGCAAGGCCAATTCATGTCTAGGAGTGGTGCCAACTGATGTGTTCGGAGGATTCAGCATGTTCACCCCGCAGTCGGTGGAGTCTCCCTCAGACCTTGAGGTGACAGTGCTGGCTGGGAGCACAGTCATGTGGTGTATGTGAGAATGTGGACGGTGCGGCCATCTACGCGGGGGAAAAATGGGTTATGTTCAGCACGAAGTTCCATGACGACAGGAAAGAGCACCGGTCCAAAAAAAAATTGCATAGCCTCATAGTGAATCGAATGAACCATACCACTAGCAAGGAGCGTCCAGGGTGAAAGTACATTTCGTAAATGACACCCGGGTTCATGAAACAGTTTGGACGAGGGGCCCGCAGAACAGTAGGAGCTGGAAGGAATGCAGTGCAGATTGCCACGGTTCTGAGATCTGGTGTTGTCCATATTTGGTATCTGTCGTAGTTCACCCAACATCGATTCTGCAGCAGTCGTCACCACATCCTCAAACAATGAAACCACACCCTTGGCGCGGGCACCGTGGTACAGGCGTTGGCACACACCCGCCATGATCCCTTGTACTGCCAAGGAGCCAAGCCACCAACTGCAGGGTCCTGCACATTTCTCCTTAAAAGAGGCGGAATGACGCCCGCCCAATGATAAGATGCTGCAAGTGAGGTCGACGAACCACATGGTGAAAGTAAACCGACTCGGAGTGAAGTGATTTTACGTGCCCCGTCTCCCTGAGGTACATCCCCTCTATGTTCGCCGTCAAAACCATCTGCCGCAGGCGAAGGATAAATGTTTGCGAAAATAGAAATCACGAAATGGCTGATGGTACGGAGATTGCGGAAAAGGATAAGGCAGGCATTAACTTGACCATGAGCGGGAAAACCATTGACAAGGGACGAGACAATGTGAAAGTCCGTTTGTCGAAAGCGCACCAAATCGATGACATTAATTCTTGTCTGAGTTTGTGCGGATGGGAAGCAGGAAGGTGTACCGTGTCCAACTCTGCCATAAGAGACACAATGTTGACATACATACCTCCGCCCTCTCAAATTCCGAATGATTTTGGTAGTTCCAAAGAGCGGGACAGCGATGCGTACAGTACAATACAGGCCTTTCAAGACGGGAATGAGTCCGTTCTACGGTACGAAAAACGCTCCCACTCACTCGAGATTGGCGCAGTGAGGACACATGCTCACAAATGAGGTAAGGGCTCTTGCTTCGTTACTAAAAAGACTTCGATCGCTTGTGCACACATGTCAAATCCGCAGGTTAGAGGTCGCAGCACGTTACTCTGAAACACCGCGGAGACATTGGGTACTGGTGGTCTGAGGTAGTCCAGTAAGCCTGGGTGACCACGGAATGGTCATAACTGGTCCTGATCAGACAGGTCTGATCGCCGATCCAAGTAACCAATGTTCAAACCACGTCGAACAAATCGAATATTTGAATAGATGACCACAGAATGCTGCCCTGAATGCGAATTTTCGTTGGCAAACGAAGATGGACACCACAGGTAAGTCACGTGAGGGAAAACAGATTGTTGATGACAAGTACATATGTACTCACGAAGGTTCGTTTAATTAACTCTTTGATAAAGTTAGCCTAGAGAAGTACAGTATTCAGCCTGATCAGTAAAAGTAGTCTTGTCACGTAACGTTCTTGAAGAGGAAAAGGCTCCATGGACAACGATTCGTCCTTTCGTTTGAGCTAGAGGAGGTCCATTAATGGAGTAAATGGAATTATTTGACAGACTTAGGCAAAGGTACGGAATGTGCTCTCTGGTTCCTTGAATGCCGGCACGACATCCCGTGTCCTCATGGTGCAGAACACCTAAGTGGCTGTTGGAGTTGATGGTGACTGACGTGCACAGGAATGGATCCTCATATGGGACCGAGGCCTTGCTTATCATGGCTATTTACTTGAACCCAAGGACCCCCATCGCTTGGAGACCCTCCGAGGAAAGTTCTTCATGTCGAAGGATTGGTACTAGAGTTGCAAGTTCCCGTAGCAAGCTGTCAGTGGAAAGGGCCGTTTCAGAGCGGCTTTGGACTCCGCTGAAGTGATCTTGACCGACTTTCCCTCAGTTGCCTTCCTCTGAAGAACCACTAGTTGCTCTTCTTAATATTCCCACCGTGGTTTGTCCACCGTCAGCGCTTGGGAAAGACCCTTGATACGGACCGCCGCATCAGAAAGGCTAGGGTCGCTATTCGGAAAGGAAACGCACAGGTTCGCGTCAGCAAGTTGACTCATCTTCGCCGTCAACCGAGAAATTCACAGTGCTCGACTTGAACGATACATGCTTGTCGAGTGGGCTGATGAAGAGACAGTGAGCTCGTTGTGGACGATATCGAGGTGGTCGGTAATTATAGGATCGAGCGTTCAAAGTGAGGCTTCGAGATCGTCGCAGGTAGAGAGGTCCCACTCGCTGACTTTGAAGCGGGTGCAATCAAGTGCCGCAGTGACTCTTGCCGAGGTGCGGACGAGATTCAAGCAAGCTCCCTCTCATCCTTACCTCCATCATGACCGCTCGAGACATGAATGAGCCCATTGTCGGTTCAAAGCGCGCTCACTCTCCGCGTCCAGTGCCTGCAAAACGAGCAAAAGCTGCGCAAGCTTGTTTATCATGCCGGAAGCACAAAACGCGGTGCGAGATGCTTGATGGTGACAACTCGGGGACCCAGTGCCATCGCTGCAAAGTACTCAGTCTCTCCTGTTCTTTTGAGGACGGCTCCGCACAATCTTCTGGGCCTTCCTCTACTCGTAATCAACAATCCGAATGCGCTGTTCAACCCCATATCGATCGGAGATCCTCTGTACAGCTTCCTAAGAAGCCACAAGATGCTTCGGTGGATGACGCAAGGAGACACCCTAAAGCTTGGGGGAGCACATTCTCGGATGCCCTGCCCCCGTTCAGAGCGCTGCCGCGCGACGTGGAAGAAGTCGAGTTACTGCATCCGGAGCGTCTCCTACCTGAACAGCATTCACCTTGGGGTTTCTTAAAGCTTCCTGGTGGTTTCGAATCCACTATGGTTCCTATTCTTGCAATACAAGCACTGACGCGAAGTGGAACAAACACACCTGATCCTTCTTGGACCAAGGTGGATCAGACACTCCTGCACATACTGGGCCGTGAGCAGGTCAAATACTTGGTTGACATGTGTGTACCAGTTATCATCTATACTCGGCGTCTTTCATCAACTACGTTTGGTTCAGATTCGAGGAACGGTACAGCCCTTGGCTAAACTTACAACCTGGCAACCGAAGTGATGGCCCACTACTTCGTCTTGCCCAGTGTTGTGTAGCTTCTCGGCATCTCGACCCTTCAATACGCTCTATCGTCGCTCCGCAGCTCTACCGCTTAGCCGATGAAGTTGTCTTCAAGCAATCCTTCAACCCACTCCCTTCCACCGACGTGATTCACGCCACCCTTATCCTCTCTTTGTGGGAACCCGTCGACGATATGACGCCAAAAGAGCCTCGTGATGGAAGATTAATGGCCGCAACAGCAGTCAGCATGGCTATGAATCTTCGTTTAAGCGAAGCTATGGTGTATGCTCAGACGCTTCGCAATCAGAAAAAGCCGAACGAGCCCCCAAGCGCAGAGCTAGTCGAAGCACTCGACAAAGCACGACTAGTGCGTCCAGCCAGATCGGTGTCTGAATATAAATTAACCAAGCATCATCTGATTCCAGTGGTTTGCCCTTAATACCGTCGAGTCAATGTAAGTCGATGCTATCGTTGATCATGGTACAAGCTGATTTACTGGGGCCCACAAGGCTCTGTGCTGGAACTGGCCGGGAACCCATTTCAGATTGCCGAAGTCTGGTATACGAAGCCCTTGAGACGACCTCATACGCTACCATTGGCTCAACTCGAGACTTGAGATTATGCCTTTTCTGCCAACTGCTCGCCACCACCCGAACGGGACTTTCGATACGACTAAGAACTCCCGACGAGCTTGGCGTCTTCTACAAAGAAGTTCTCGATTTCCTTGGTCATATGGACGTTATTGAGCGTCTCATCTCCCCACTTCCAGGTACGCTTTCAGTTGATCATCCTTCGCCATTATTCCTTGCCCCGGTTTTGAATGAATAGTCCTGACCCTAACGCCCAGTTTTAGCAGAATATGAAATCTTTTATTTCCACATGCTTCAGGTTTATTACCAGTCATGTCGACTACTCGTACTCGTTCACGCACTCATGCAAGCCAAGGCTGCGCTCGGTAAAATCAGCACCCATGGCCCTTGGTTTCTCTCTGCGGAGCACAATGGCGTCAACCTTGCACAGAGTTGGGGTCATCAGGCCCTCGTGCTCAGCGAAGCGATATTGATCGCCACAATCTCACGGTCCGAACTTGCACTGATGAGCACTGCCCCAGACAGCTTGTTCAGCATGATCACGTTGGCCACGATCTTCGTCTTACTATCAAAATGGAACGTGCTCGAAAACATCGGTCAACAAATGCCAGGATCTTCTGATTCGATTTTGGCGAAGATAATCGAGAGGCTGTCGCTCATTGCCTGTTCACCTGACCACTTCGCCGCCAAATGCGCTCGGCTAATTGAGGCGGGTGTTCTCTCCTTCCGGAGGAGAAGCGAGAGATCGGAGCCGGAGCCAAAAGTGTTTTCGCGGCCGATAGTGCGGCACTTTACAGAATATGGTCCCTCGCGTAAGGGTACCAGCGTGTCGAACGGAATGGACACGGGTGGATACGCAGCCGGGAGCTCAACTGCGGGTGTTAATACGGGAGGCTGTCTCGCCCCGGGCCCAGTAGATCCTCAGTATACCTTGCCCAACCTTCCCATGAGCGATCCAAGTTACTTTATGAACTCGGACATTTTTTTCGACAATGACTTTTGGTCGACGTTCATGTCAACTGGGACATGATAGGGATATGTAGAGTCCACACCCTTTCGGTTGATCATTTGTTCATTCGATTCTTTTGCTGTTGTCATTTATTGTCTGATCAAGGACATTTCAGTGTAGGTCGTATATAGTCAATCCTTGTAATACTTCAGAAGTATCGTATATAGACGACTAAGGCAGCTCTGTAATATTATTTATTTTCTGTTGCGACATGTGGGGTTCTGGTCGGGCTATGATCACCGGAGGGCTCCTGGCGCTGATTATTGACCATGACAGGCGGCAAGAGGCACGTCGACGGGAAGAATTGACGGCGAGGTCAAATTCAAACCTCGAGCTTCGCTTTCTGTAACACCCGTCTTGGCAAGGGCTTGATAAGACGGGAAGAGATGGGTTTCATGTTGATCGACGAATCCGGCTGCGACTCTGCATACGAGTCATCCGAGTCGTCGCTGTCGCCACTAGAAGAAGAACTAGAACTGGACTCCTCCTCTTCCATGCTCGAGCTCAAATCGGAATCTGATTCCGATTCTGACGAGGTCGCGTCCGAGGTCGCGTCTGCGTCGGAAGTAGGGGGCGAGTGTGATCCTGGTTCGCGGCGAGGTTTCGCCTCCAAGACGCCCAGTCCGAGGTTCTGAGAGGCTTGGTGAGCGTCCGGATGTACATGTACGCCACGACTCGGCAAGAAACGGATGGATGAATGAGCGCGAGGAAGCGGGGCGACGTACCATTTCAATGTACCGTTTTTCGTCCTTGGTGATGTTTTCGATGTTGATGTCTTCGGGGTTCTGTCGAGAGAGTGCTTCGTTCGAGGTAGCGATGGCGGGGAGGAAAGCTTGTACGCGTTCTAGCACTGTGGGTGAGGTGCTATGGATCATCGGGGATGGATGGAAGCAGTGGGATGGGTCGTACGTTCAGTGGGAGGTTCGATCGGACCTGGTGAACGGTCGTATCCGATATTGAGGAGGGGATTGGGAGACTCGGTGCTCGTAGGTGATGTATCATCGAGTCGTTTGAGCAGAGTGCCTGGTGCGTTTGGTGAGTGGTAGATGGACTGGGAGCAAATTGACGAACCGATACGCTTTTGTCGCTGTTCGTCGTCCTCGACGTCGAGCATGGTGGTGATTTGGATGTTTGCCTTTCCAGCGTTTCAGAATCATTATGAGGGAAAGTACCGAATCTAGCAACTTGAAACTTGAAACTTACTTTGACGGTAGACTAAAGTATAAGCTCACCGTCGTTGTACGGCAGCGTCGACGCCCTCGCTGTCTCCACAGAAACTCGCGAATGCCTACACCTCCTCGGGTGCGTGTCGTAGTCCAGCTTCCATATAACAGACCCGACGAACCGCATCCCA
This sequence comes from Boletus barrowsii, assembly GCA_038088775.1. Classification (NCBI taxonomy): domain Eukaryota; kingdom Fungi; phylum Basidiomycota; class Agaricomycetes; order Boletales; family Boletaceae; genus Boletus; species Boletus barrowsii. The sequence continues at coordinate 2,023 of JBBPJP010000540.1, read as the reverse complement.
AACCTCCCCATGTACGTGTCCTGCCTCTGCCTCTGCCTCTGCCTCCGCCGCAGTCCAAAACTGAGCGTTGCAAACGTGCGCAGATAGAATGGAATGCCGAAAAGGCAAACATCCTCTGGGAAGTCATTGCGCTTAGTCGGACGAGCGATAACGGCGGTACAGACTGTGCGTTTTCACTTTCCTGCCTCGCGCTGTCCCTCTTGTCGAACACATACGCAGGGAAAGGTCTTGCGGCCCACCTAGAAGTGCCTTTGCCGTACCTCCTTTATCGCGCACAGGCGCGGTATGAGGAGGACCTTCGTGGATTGCAAGACATACGGGGCGTCCTCTCGACTCCCGCACCTGCCACAACATCCTTCTCCGCTGCTCCGTCCACTCCCACTATCACGACGCCTCGCACGGCTGACACGACACCCATCATCCCTTCTGCTCATCCGCTGTCCATCGAGATACCTCCTTCCTTTAGCGCACGTCGGCTCTCTGGGAGCCAAAGGGTGACCACGCCACTGGGCGTGAGGGCGCGTTTGAACTCGCTGACCCACAAGTCACCGTCCAAGGCTCGCGGAGGGCAGGGTCATCTGATGCATGGCAAGACGTCCTCGTCCACCGCCACACTACAGGGCACCAAACGCTTCTTAGGTCCGGTCCGTCCGGTTTCTCCATTCTCGGACGAAGCTGAGAGCGAATCGAGCGATGAAGAGGAGCTGGCACAGAGAAAGGAGGAGGAAATAGAGAGACAAGCAGAGGAACAGGAACACTTGGATAAGAAACTCGCGCAGCTGCAGAGAATGATGACAAGCGAGAGACTGGGGCTGGTGAGATCGCCCGTGTCCGCTGAGAAGGGCAAGGAACGCGAAGATAGGACAAGAGAAGATATAGTGCGCGGCCGTTCGCAGTTCCCTGCTTCCGCCAACGCGGTGTCTGCGCATCCTAGTGGTGGGGTTGGGACTACGCCGGGTTCACCGAGTAAACTCAGGTTCGATGAACATACAGGACTGGACGTCCGGCTCGGCGAGTTTACGAGTGCTGCGCGAAATAGGGATCACAGTGCGAGCGTATCGAGTGCATCTTCGCCTCAAGGGTCGATTCCGTCTATCCCATCACCTTCCATACCTTCTCCCTCACCACCACCAGTGAACCGTCATGCTGCCTCCACGCATGATCACACTCGTGTTCCGATTCAATACCAAGCACAAGCAACACCCCACCTCCATCCAAACTCTCAATCTCCATCACTTTCGGGTTCTCCACTGCAGCGACACCTCTCACCAACCAAGTCTAGCTCTCCACCTGCAGTGTCCGTAAGGAATGCAAGAGGCCATGCTCATACGCGTCAGGGATTTGGTGCTCTCGGGGCTGCAGGTGTGAGCGAGGGGGAGAGTAATCATGGCAGTTCGGCGAGCAGTTTCAGTGATCTGAGCGGTGAGCACTCCAGTGTTGTTGCTATACTAGGATGGATCGCTAATGTAGGAAATCGATGGTAGATGCGAGTTTGTCTGCCTCTGCGCTGGAGAGCGCTCTCATGTCCAACATGCGTGGGACTGGGTCAAAAGCGTAAGTGACTCGTACCGCGTTCGTGGTTCTCTGTATACTTATCTATTTCTATCATAGTTCTGCTGTGAGAAGTAGACTGGGTGGGCGAGGTATTCGACAATAGATGAGGGATTTCGTGTATTGTATGCCTTAATAATAATACAAGAGTGCTAGTAGACGTCTATGTGACACTGACGCCGGGTCACTATACGATATGGACTGCATATCTATCCACTATGAGATATGTCAGGACTCTGTTTCACACATCGCTGTACAAAATCAATACGGTAAGCAAAGCCTATCCCTTGAACAGGGAACACCCAACATACCCTCAGGCTGCTTGAAGGGACAGTTCGAAAACTTGTCCTCCAGATGAGAGTACGCGTCCAACCACTTGTCCAGGATGCTGACGAATGTAGCATGCGAGACTTCTGTGCGTGATCCCTTGGTAGGCGCACGTAGAGTGCTTTGGCTAAATATCCGGAAAGAA
>JBBPJP010000539.1:0-19917 GCA_038088775.1 Boletus barrowsii | reverse complement strand
ATATGTCTTGAGCGTATTGGATAGGACTGTGCTGGGTGTGTGTAGACGTATCCCGGAACGTGACGGCACGTCTTGTAGAATATGCGATCAACTTGTCGTGTTTTGGTAGAGCGATGGACGAGAAGAATTTGCTTTCGGGGACGAGCCATTCGGAGACCACTGACCCTGTGGAAGTGTCGAATTTCTTGATTTTACTGTCGGATACGACAAGGAGATGGTTGTCGAGCCAGAGGAGACCATGGTTGAACGACGCTGCGACTTTCACGTTGATGTCTACAAGCAAGTGGCCATCGTTGCTGTCGTAGACTCGAACACGATCTCTTGCGGCTGTCAATGTCGCGATTTTGTCTCCTTGAGGCGAGTATTTAGCTGCTATACAGTGCCCGTCGTCGTGGTCGAGCAGCAACGCCCGTTCGCCTGTTGCAATGTCCCAGATGGAGTTGGATGACGCTGAGACGAGTCGCGTCGCGTCGGGCGAGACATCGACGCCTTGGATGCTATCCTCCTCCTTGCACCAAAAGACTCGTTCGTACGTCTCTGCGTTCCACACAAACGCCTCGCCGCTTTCTGTCGCCGCTACGATCCTGCTGCCATCGTTGGACACAGCGACAGAATTGACCTGGCTCGCTTCCATTGTTGCCAGCTCTTTCCCGTCTTTCACTCGCCACACTCGAACACCCGCTTCACTACCGCTCATGAGATGCTCGCCGTTCTCCAAGAATACCACTGTGTGTAACCCGCTACCGGCGTCGATTTCAATTGGATCATGTTCTTGCTCGGCGATCAGCATCGAGGTGCGCTGTATCGAGGGCATGCACCGGTCATTGTCGACGACGTGGTCATCAGCAAAGCTCATAAGGGCGTGAACGAGCCAGGTGCGGCTGCTGCGTGTTATATACTCGTTGTTCGGCGCTCATGCACGGTCTATGATCCCCGTGCACAGGCTCTGGTTCCAACATGGAATCTGTTCTCAAATACGCCATGTCTCTTATCGAAGCCTCTCTATTGGACGGCGAAGGCTGATCACACGGCATGTGTTGACCGTTTGCGTAGGTCCTGAACCTCACCGTCATCAAACCCACGGTGCGCAGACAGCTTGATCGTAACCATCGTTCCACCCACCCACCTCTCCGCTTTCTATGCCCTGACGACGTCCCCAATACCAGACGACTCCCTGCGCCATCTTCGCGAGGAAGCTGTCGATCAGCTCACCCACTTCAGTGATGATGTCTATCCATACTACCGCGTTACTCCACCCTCATCGCGCAGCCTCTACTCCCCTCGAAATCGGTTGTGATACTGTTCCTTTTAGTGATGTCGCGTGGCAGAAATAACGGGATCTGGCTGCACTTTGAGGGGACGTACATGCCAACAACGAACGGTCGGTATCGTGTTGTGCATCAGATGACGTCCCGAGTGACGACGATTTCGGGAAGTGTCGAGTAGGAGGGTGTCGCGGAAAGGTGCATACAATCAAGTATGCGCAACAGTTGTTGGATCTCGCAGGTATCTGGTGCCGATGTACTGATGTTCCACGTCCACGATGCGGAACGTGCGATGGGCGACCGGGTCATATACACAAGCAGGCTGGTAAGCCCAAGACACCAGTCATTATCAAGCGGAGAACAAAGAGTAAAGAGGGTTACAGAAGGACATACTACTTGATAAGTAAATTATTACAACACATCGAGGGTGCGTACATTGTCCAGAATATCAGTCAGCGAGACGTTGTCCTGGAATTGTACCGTGATCAAGCTATCAGTCGCGATCCGCTTGTAATCCACAGCACGTCCACCCGTCGATGCCAGCGTGAGCAAAAGTGCACCGAATGGCTGTCTGAGACGCGCAACGAGCCGCCGAGCCCGCGTTTCTCTGTCCATGCGGGGGGGAGAAGGGAGTGAACGTAATTCAACTGCGGAAGTTGAGGAGTCGTCAACTTCGTCGTCAGGGATCTCTTCGTCAGGGATCTCTTCGTCGTCATCGATATCAAACAACGGTTGCGAGTCCCCGACCATGTATGGCGAGAGCGGCGGTGCGAAATCTTCCCTTACAAACTCGCCGCCTCTTTCCTCACGCTCTAGCAGAGTATCCAACCAAGGGTGAACGAGATACAACGTATCCATGCGAGAGAGGTCGTATCTCGTTTTAATTTTCACCGTTCCAAAGGCGAGAGTGTCCGCACGATAAGCACGCCCTGAACGCGTCCGATAAGGCGAAAGAAGTGGGAGTTGGAATGCGATGCATGGAAGCTTCATCCGACTCGCTGCGAACCAGGGTGCAGGAAGCTCGTGGAGACGGTCATATAGGCTCAGAGCCGCATTGAGGTCAAATGAAGGATTGTGCGATGCAATTATAGTTCTTTCCATATCAGCGTCCGGTATAGGCGAGGGAAGGTGTGACGTCGCTGGCCCGTTGAATACGGTGATATCAGCGGGAAGACAACTGTTAAAACTGCCAGACTCTCCAGTCCACGCAAGGATGCTCACGTCCCCAGAGCCAGCAAGAACGTGAGCCAGTAGACGCCCCAAAGAAGCCTCTCCTTCACCGTATATTGCTGGCAGACCAGCAACGGAGAAAATGCCTAGCAGCGAGTATGCAGCATCTTCAACCAGTGTTGTCTCCCGAGTCGAAGCGAGACGCAGTTTCTCTCGAATGAAAGTTAACCCTGGACGAAGTGCCTTCAATTGCTCCGCAGACACGCCGGTGGCTTGCTCCATCTCCGAAATCACCTCAGGTGATTCTTTGTGGTTCGGCAACTGCAGACCGAGATAAGGAGTCCAATCCTCGGTGTAAAAGTGGATGACTTTGGCGGCAACGTATTCTTGAAGGGTCCAAGCACGAGTGTTCCAAATGCTCTTCATGAGAGCGCCGAGTTGTGATGAAGAACGAACGCCACGAAGGAAGACGATCACCAATGCGGAACCCTGGTACCACTTGAACATGGCCACCAGCGCTTCTTGAAGCACGAAGTGATCAGATTTATCGATACAACATGTATCGTTCCATGCCCAATTGAACCCGCTATCCCGAACGATCTTGCAAAACGTTTGCAGCTTGTCGTGAGTCGGAGATTTCTCAAGGTCATACACCGCAATGTGTATCACCTTCTGGAACAATGGTTCGTTTGCTTCCCACTTGTGCGATAGCATGACGTATCGGAAGTATTGTCGCACTTCGCGCTTGATCCGGACGTAGTCTATGCGTGTCGTCATTGACGACACGAGTTCATCGACAACGGGTAGGGATTCGAAGACAGATGCCTGCTCGGCCTTATTATGGAGACGGCCAGTGGTTGTGTCGATGAGCACAGGTGGTGAATGACGTAGCACCCGCTGAACAATTCTGCGGATGGTTGCGCGTACGCATGATGGGTTGACATACTTGTCACCGCGCTCTGTTAAATAATGTGAACAAATCATCCCCATGACAGTACATAACTATGATGCAACTCACGTTGAACGTCCTGGTCAGGCGACTGCGCTATTTTTAAGAGCATCGCTTCGAACGCATTGATCGCACTGTCATACTTCCCTGCCTTGTGTAAGGCTGCATGCTTCGTCTCGTAACCCCATGGGGATGACGGGTCGAGCCTGATTGCCTGATGTCGATGCGTCAACTAGGGAGCTCCATGAATAGATACGAAATACCTGGTTTGCATCGTCCAGAGCCAGTTTCCATGACCCAGTTGCCAAATACGCCTTGCTTCGCTTGATGAGGATGCTATGCGGGGAAGGCGGATCAAGTGACAACGCAGTTGTATAGTGCGGAATGGCTTCGTCGTGTCGCTGGGCATCCACTGCTGTATCTCCGAGATGCACCAGCTTCCCGGAAGAACGCTGACAGAAATCTGACAATAATTTTTACGTGAGCGATGACACCGCGAGATGCACTCACCCAGAGTCCATTCCAGACGATCGTCATGCTGATTTGTCTCTACTCCCAATTCACTCGTCATTTGGTGGAAGCAGTCGACCGCATCCTTGATGCGACCTGCTGCATACAGGACATTACACAGACCTTGTCGGATCATAAGATCAAGACGATCAAATCTCCATCCGGATATCTGTCAGAGGCGGTGAGTGGTGTCGATATATCGCAACTTGCGTGTCAGGGAGCCTACCAGTGAGAGCATCAGCAGAGATTGACTCTCGTATTGACGCATTTGGGCTCGTGCACGCTCAAACGGTTCTATCGCACCCCCGTAGTCACCCCGCTCCACGCGCGAGGTTGCAACGAGAAGATACATATATGCCTGCCGGTAACGTCAGTGACGACATTGTCCTATTGGCAAGTAAAAAACGTGCCTGCACTACATAGCAAATTGAGTTCGAGTTGACCGTAGTGATCAAGTCGTCTACACGCGATATCGCATCATTGTGCTCTCCGGCCATAAACACGACGATGGCCTGCGGGATATCAGCAAATGAGGTAGGTTCAAAGTCGAGACATGCAGACCTTGATCAAAAGGAGAAAGGTAACATGAGAGGAGTGGAAGTGCGCAATAGCGATGTCACAGGTCCGATAGCCCTTGTGCCTTTCCCCTTTGCCGACAAGCGCCATACTCTTTGCAATATAACCAATGGCAGATGGCTGGACTTTGATGGCCTTGGCGCAAATGAGCGTCAGCGTTAGTACATGGGAAAGTAAATGAACACGGACTTGTTCGGCATCCACGAGGGCTGTATCCCACTCTCGCAAACGAGCGCGCAGAAGAGCTCGACTAGCAAATACATGGTGGTTTGTAGTCTGAGATACGGCAATTGCTGCAGTCAATAGAGCCTCTGTGTATGTGAGCTGATCTTGCTTCCATGAGTTGATGGTAGCAGAATCGATTCGGAAATCTGGTCCCGGGAAAGTGGGGTGCAGAGGAGACAACAGGATTGAATCCTATAAGCGAACGTGATTAGAGCGAGAACGTTGGTCAGATATGACATAATTCAAGGGGGTGTGCTATTGCTTACAGCATTGCGAGGTAAACTTGAGAGATTGCTTTCCTGTCAGTGAAGTTATTCACATACACCATTTTCTAACACTACACACTGCACTTACATCACAGTGTGGAGAAAAAGGAACGTAATCCTACGTGGAAAAATGGTCAGGTCACTGGGAAGCAAGTTGAACATATAATGAACTGTTTACGTCGACGTGAAATAGATTTTGCAGCTCCAGAGGGCTTTCCTAGAGTACGTATACAATAGAGTCAGCTCGACGCGTGTAGTTGCAGAGTGAATAGATTATACCGGGGGAGAGTTAGGCAGATCGTCGCCGTGACATGTTGACTTCCAAGGCTGACTGTTCTGCTGTACTTGCTCGCGAATGGAGGTCTAACGTGGTCAGCAACTTTAAAACCATATTCGACAACACGTGTACTCACTTCAATCTGAGATAAATCCTCGACGATGATTTTCTTATCCTCTCCACCAACCGCGATATACCTGCCGTCAGGTGATACTGCAATTGAACGAATGTCTTGAGACCGCTGAACGAGACCGAGCTGGGTATGCGTCGAACTGTCCCAGAGCGTGACGGTACGCTTTGTCGAGTATGCGATGAATCTCCCGTGCTTCGGTAGAGCGATACACGAGAAGTTGTTGCTATCCGGCGCCGGCCATTCCAACACCGTTGAGCCTGTGGATGCTTCGAGTTGCGTGATTTTCCCGTCAGATATGACAAAGAGATGGTTGTTGGACCAGAAGAGACCATTATTGAACAACGAGGTTACTTTTACTGTGGTGTCCACGAGCAAGCGGCCGTCGTTGCTGTCGTAGATTCGAACGGAGCAGGGTGTAGCTGTCGCGATTCGATCGCCCTGCGGCGAGTACTTTGCTGCGATTATCTTGCACTCGTCTTGGAGTAGCAACACTCGTTTGCCTGTTGCAATGTCCCAGACCGAGGCTCTGCAATTCGACGACGCCGTGACGAGTCGACTCATGTCGGGCGAGAAATCGACCGCGTAGATAGAGTTGCGGTAATCGCCGTCGTGCGCAAAGACTCGTGTGCGCGTCTCCATGTCCCATACGAACACTTCGCCCCATCGTGTCCCCGCTGCGATCCATGTGCCATCCGTCGACACAGCGAGACAGTTGACAGGACTCTTTGTTTTCATCGTTGCCATTCGTTTGCCGTCTTCCACTTGCCACACCCGAACCCCCTCGAGCTCACCGCTCACGACATGCTCGCCGTTCCTCGAGAAAGCCACTGCATGCACAGTTTTTCCGACATCGATTTCAGTTTGGCCTTCTTCATCAACAATCAGCATCAATACGCTCGCCATCTCGTCAGGACGCACCAGTCATCATCGACAAACTCGCCATCAGTGACAGTGTAGCATGGGGCTAGCATGGGATCAGCGGACGGTCAGGCGCATCTTCTCCACGTTATAACTATTGGATATTGGCCCGTGCACACCTCGTGTTGTTGGCGCTTATGCCCTGCAGGGCACCCTGCCCCTATATGTGCTTGTCCTTGCGCCCGCCGTCACACATGACCGCTAGCCGCTGGGGCTGAGTAGCATGAGGGCACTGGGTCGACTTCCAAGCGTACGGTACATCAAATTGAACAATGCCAACATGCCAGATTCTCGTAGATTTGACATGCACAGGTTCTCAGGAAGCGGGTATGTTGCAAAACAGTTTCAGAATGGTTGTTCAGCCAACACCTCGGAGATTTTGACGACCAACTCGTCCGGATTCTTCAACTCGGCTGCGAAATATGCTATTTCTCTGTTGACTCCACAGGACTGGATAATCTGCACGATGGCGTCATACGCAGCGGGGTTGGATGGTCTTGTGACCATGCAAGCAAAGTCTCGCTTCTTGTTATAGATAAGCAACCCCTGGAGGGTAGACTGGAAGAGGCCATTGGGGTCGTTAGGTACCTGGATCTTGATTACCATGCTCTTGTTCTCAGCCTCGATTCTGGTGAAGCTTGGTCTGACCAAATTGGTAGGGGTTTCAAAACCAGGAATCTGGCGGACCTTGCTGTACTCCACGACGCCGCCATAGCCTGGTTTGAGAGTGACGGTCGTTGCCGCACAAAACGGGTTACACGCTGGCTTGTGCGCCTTCCAGTGTGCGCCTGCCATCCGCCACACGTGAACGGAACGCCCCCTCGGGAAAAAGTGCACTCACGTTGGCACTCGGCAGAACAATACCGAACGACGTGACACCTCGCGCACTGCTTCAGCCCGCTCCCCTTGGTCTTGCAATTCTCGCATCGCTTCTCTTCCCAAAGCGCCACCTCGCCTTTACGTTTCCGCTCCCATCGTTGAACGACGGCTGTCACCTCCGGCCCATAGACAGTGGCGCGCGATTCTTTGGGGGAATTGCCATTGGCGTCCGCAATGCCAATGTCTGCGCCATGTTCCATTAGGATGTCGACGATCGGTACAGCGCGCCCCTGGAACGAGGAGAGGAGAGGTGTCCCCCCGAATCGATCCTGTGCATTCACGTTGGCACCCTTTTCCAAGAGCAGCTTCGCGAACTCGGCGCGACCCATTAGAGGCGTACATGCATGATGCAGTGCAGTGTGACCCGAGATGTCAGGGATGTCGGGCGATGCGCCAGAGTCGATGAGATAGTTGATGACATCGAGGTGTCTCATGCCAGTGGGTATACCTGGCACGAGTGGTTTGAGCCCCAGCGCACCGAGGACGGCAAATGAGACAAATCCAAACAGGAAGGGGGTTTGAGTGGTGTTCAAATCCGGCGCTGTACCCGATTCGACAGCCTGACAAGGAAACATGGGGGTCAATCTGGCGATACTGTTTGCACGTAGGCTCGCGACACAGAGAAGTGGACAGACCTCCTTGACAAGATGGTGTTGCCCGAGTATGCACAAGGTTGCAAAAGGAGATAGTTTCTTATGGTTGAATTTGGCGAATTCTGGACCGGAAACAAAAGGGAATCGTTGAGTGTCTGAAAGCGCATGGGCGGCGAGAGACAGGAGGGTTGACGCCGAATCAATCGCATTCGTTCCAGGTTCGAATGGAGGTCACGAAGCGGGAAAAAGAAAACCTACGCGTCTGGAACATGCTGCGTAGCCTGTCGCTGCCCATTTCAGTGCTGATGAACCCAGGCTTGTCGAGGATCTTCTTCATCTTAGATGTGATGGACAACTCTCCGTCGTAGTTTGGGCCTGCCGCGTTGGATTAGTACAGAGACGTTTCGATGTGCAGTAGATCCACACCCAGACTCATGTTGTTGTAGACGATGGGTGGGTGCAGTGCAACCCAACACCACGTGAGTACTTCCGAAAGTTGAGTACTGAGATTTTGAGTGGTCGAAGGAGCGGGGTCGATGATGATACCTCTTAGTTACGACTCGATCCACGCTCGAACGACGATCAGTCGGCCAGGAAGAGTCGATACAATGGTCGATTTCTGAGAGTATGTATTTGGGCGTATATGTCCACCCGCGTGACCGTGGGAACGGATCCGTGCGTCATCGAGCCGTTGAAACACGTCAATGATCCTCCGAGATGCCAAGTTACAATACATCGAGTGTCCGTACATTGTCCAGAATATCAGCCAGCGAAAGATTCTCCTGGAATCGTACCGTGATCAAGCTATCAGCAGCGACCCGCTTGTAATCCGTCCCACGTCGACTCGACACGACCGGCGTGAGCAACAGTGCTCCGAATGGCCGTCTGAGACGCACAACGAATCGTCGTGCTCGAGTCTCCCTGTCGATTGGAACCGGATGTTGGCGAGCAATGTGGAACGGGAATTCAGGTTCGGGGAGTGGCAAGGAATCATCGTCGAATTCCTCGTCAAAGAGCTCCGCATCATCTGTGTTGGGCGAGGCTGGTGGTGCAACGTCATCCTCCACAGACGCACCGCTGTACATGCCCTCATGCTCAAGGAGAGCGTCCAACCAGGGGTGAACGAGATAGAGAGAACGCATCCGAGAGAGGTCCTGTCTTGTTATAATCTCCACCATGCCAAAGGCGGGAGTGTCTGCACGATAAAGACGCCCTGAACGTGTGCGATAAGGCGAAAGCGGCGACAGTTGAAATGCAATGCACGGAAGTTTCATCCGACTTGCTGCAAACCAGGGTGCAGGAAGCTGGTTGAGACGGTCATATAGGCTCAGGGCCTTATCAAGGTCGAATGTAGAAGCGTGTGGGGTAGCGATGATCCTGTCCATCTCCGCATCGGGGATTGGGGACGGGAGGTGTGATGTTGCCGGCCCATCGAATACAGTGATATGCGTAGGCAGGCAACTGTTGAAACTCCCAGACTCCCCGGTCCATGCAAGGATGCTTACATCTCCGGATCCGGTGAGAACGTGAGCCAATAGACGTCCTAGTGAACCCTCCCCTTCACCGTATATCGCCGGTAAACCAGTAACGGAGAATATGCCGAGCAACGAGTATGCGGCGTCTTCCACCAGCGTCGTCTGCCGCGTCGAAGCCAGACGCAATTTTTCCCGAATGCTGGTTAGCCCTGGACGAAGCAAGGTCAATTGATCCGCAGGGACCCCAGTGGCTTGCTCCATCTCCGAAATCACTTCTGGTGACTCCTTGTGGTTGGACAACTCCAGATTGAGATAAAGAGTCCAATCCTCGGTGTAAAAGTGGACGACCTTGGCAGCAACGTATTCTTGAAGAGTCCAGGCACGGGTGTTCCAGATGCTCTTCACGAGAGCGCTGAGCTGTGACGAAGAACGAACGCCACGAAGGAAGACGATCACTAGGGCTGAACCCTGGTACCACTTGAACATTGCCACCAGAGCTTCTTGGAGTATAAAGTGGTCGGATCTATCGATACAACATGTATCGCTCCACGCCCAATTGAACCCGCTATCCCGAACGATCTTGCAAAACGTTTGCAACTTGTCGTGGGTCGGAGATTGTTCTAGGTCATACACCGCGACGTGTACGACCTGCTGGAACAGTGGTTCGTTGTCCTCCCACCTGTGCGATAGCATCACGTATCGAAAGTACTGTCGTACTTCTCGCTTGATCCAGACGTAGTCGATGCGTGTCGTCATCGACGATACAAGTTCTTTGAAGATGGGGAGGGATTCAAATGCAGCTGCCTGCTCGGCCCTATTGTGGAGATGGCCTGTGGTCATGTCGATAAGCACGCGTGGCGAATGACGTATGGTCCTTTGAACAATTCTGCGGATCGTGGATCGTGTGGTCGATGGGCTGATGTACTGGTCGCTACACTCTACCGAACAGTGTGGATGAAGGATCGTTATCACAGTAACAGCATACAACTCACGTTGAACCTCATGGTCAGGCGACGCTGCCATCCTCGAGAGCATTGCTTCAAAGGCATCGACCGCGTCACTATACTCTCCTGCCTTATGTAGAGCTGCATGCTTTAGTTGGTAGCCCCATGGCGACGACGGATCGAGCTCGATGACCTTATGATGATGGTTCACAAGATGGGTGTCAAAGAGTGAAAAATGATGTACCTGGTTTGCATCGTCTAGAGCTTCTTTCCATGACCCGGTTGCCAGAAATGTCTTGCTTCGCTTAATGAGAATATTTTGTGGGATGGGGGGATCGAGAGACAGTGCCATCGTATAGTGGGGGATGGCCACGTCATGTCGTTGGGCATCTGCTGCTGAATCTCCGAGATGCTCCATTTGCTCGGAGGAACGATGACGGAAGTCTGACGAAAGATATACCTAAACAACGACGCCACGAGATGCATGGCCACTCACTCGAAGCCCATTCCAACTGCTTACCAGGCAGGTCATTCTCTCTGAATTCAGATATCATTTGGTGAAAACACTTGACCGCGTCCTTGGTGCGACCTGCTGCATACAGGGCATCACAGAGACATTGCCAAATCGTCAAGTCGATGTTATCAAATTGCCAGCCGAATATCTGGCAGGGACATTGAACGAGGCAGGACGCTGAAATATATAGATATGAAGCTTACCAGAGAGATCATCAAGAGTAGCTGGCTCTCGCAGGGTCGTATTCGGGCTCGTGCATGCTCAAACGCGTCTATCGCACCCTCGTAGTCGCCGCACTCCATCCGCGAATTTCCAAGGAGAAGATGCATATATGCCTGCTGGAAATATCAGCGATGACGCCGCAATGTATCGACGTACCATATACATACCTGAACCACATAGCATATCGAGTTAGAGGTGACCATAGCGATGAGGTCGTCTACACGCGATATCGCATCGTAGTGCTCTCCGGCCATAAATACAATGATAGCCTGAGGGCATATGAACAAATAAGGCGCACGCAAGACGGAAAAATGCAGACCTTGATCAGAAGCAGGAAGGTAACGTGAGACGAATGGAAGCGCACGAGCGCGATGTCGCAGGTCCGGTAGCCCTTGTACTTTTCGCCTTTGCCGACAAGCGCTATACTCTGTGCGATGTATGCAATCGCGGACGGCTGAATCTCAATGGCCTTGGTGAGTATCAGCATCAGCGCCTGTGTTGTGAGGGTAGATGCTCAAACACCTTTTCAGCATCCACGAGGGCTGTCTCCCACTCTCGCAAACGAGTGCGCACGAGAGCTCGACTAGCAAATACATGATGGGGTGTACTCTGAGAGCTAATGATTTCTGCGGTTAACAATGCATCTGCGTTGGTGAGTTGATCCTGCTTCCATGAATCGAGGGCAGCGTCGTCGATCTGCATGTTTGGTTCATGCAAAATGGGATGAAGAGGAGACAGTGGGAATGAACCCTGAACGGGATTGAAAGGAAAGTGGATGAATATGACAGTATCTAAGGAGAGGCGCTGCTTACAGCGATGCGGACTAGACTGGAGAGTTTTAATGCCTTCTCCTGGAATACGTACACATCAGAGTCAGTGCGAAGCGTACGGTGACAGAGACAGTACACGGAACCTACATTAGTACGGGAATGACTTTCGATAGTGATTTTCCCGTCCTTTCCACTAGTTGCGAGAAACTGGTGGCCGGGTGAGATTGCGATTGAACATATGTCTCGAGCATGTTGGGCAAGACTGAGCTCTGTATGTGTCGAGATGTCCCAAAACGTGACGGTATGTATTGTGGAGTATGCGAGGAATTTCCCGTGCTTCGATAGAGCGATGCACGCGAACTTGTTGCTAGGAACAGACCACTCCGACGTTACTGATCCTGTGAATGCATCGAATTGTTTGATTTTGTTGTTGGAGAGGACAAGGAGATGGTTGTTGTCGAACCAGAGAAGGCCATTGTTGAACGACGCTGAAACTGTTGCTTCAATAACCACCAGCAATCGACGATCATTGCTGTCATAGACTCGAACCGAAGATTCTGTTGCTGTCGCGATTCTATCGCCCTGCGGCGAGTATTTCGCTGCAACCACCGGACCGTCGTGGTGGAGAAGGACTCGTTGGCGAGTTGCAATGTCCCAGACCGATGCTGTGTGGTTTTTTGAAGCAGCTACTAAGCAAGTCGCATCAGGAGAGAAATCGACACCGAGGATGCCTTGGTAATCCCAGTGCTGGAAGAAAACATCGTGCGTCTTCGCGTTCCACACGTACACGTCGCCGACGTTTGTCCCCGCTGCGATCCATTTGCCATCGTTGGACACTGCGAGGCAATAGACACCATTCGCTTTCATTGTTGCCATTTCTTTGCCGTCTTCTACTCGCCACAGATGAATCCCCTCATAACCCCCGCTCACGAGATGCTCGCCATCAGCTGAAAACATCACCGTTCGTATCCAGCCACCAGCGTTGATTTCAATTGGGTCACAGCATTCTTACTCAACGATCACAACTCGGATGTGCGCTCTAGCTTGTCAGGACGCACCGGGCGTTGTCGACGACATGGCCATCAGAATGGTGGGAGTGAAACGTCAAGGGACGAAGTGCGGCAATATAGGCTCGGGCGCTTATCCCGTGTCTTCAACTTCACACTGCAAAGGCTTGGGCCATGAAGTCATGTCCGCCAACCCACTCTACGAACCAGACATGATACGCGACGTGGGGCTCAAGTCCTCGCAACCATTTTGCCCGAAGTCAGTCGCGATTCGAAGCCAAACCTAATGTCAACATTCGTCTCTAGCTCAGAGCTTTGGTTCAGCCTGGATGACGAGCATGCCGGCCCACTCACGCAGGGCGAAGGACCAGAACAGGGACTATTGAGCAAGCACGTCACGATGTCAAAGCTGTTGCACTGAGGGTGACGTGAATGTAGCACGACATTTTCGGGTGCGTTGTGACCGAAATTTCGCCCGAATGTCAACATCGATTCACAAGTGCATGAAAGTGATCAAAGCATATCACCTGCGTTCCCAGTGCGCGATCACCTTCGGGCCCGTCAGGCTCGAGCTTCATTAACATTGTAAGCCAACGTGAGTGTATGCATTAATGAGGCCCTTGCCCTACTAGAAAATAAACCGGGAGCTATTCCTCACCATGGACGTGATCCGTCGGTTGCCCACCCGGGTCGCCAGAAGTAGCGTGTGGATTAGGAAGTCTTAGGCTTGACTCATCCAGAGGAAGGTCTGTGACTTGAACCAACACTCAAGCTCAAGCTCAAAGCTAAATTACACGAGCCATTGTAATCGTCGTTGTATGAGCGTGTACTATGAACGACACGTTCGTCGCCGTCCTCTCGCCTCCCCATACGCGTGCGTGTGCATATATGCGCCGATGGACGAACGGCAACCACGAGAAATGGAACATGCATGCAAGTGGCGTCTTTTTTTTTTTAAAAAAAAAGCGAAACAAATGTCATGTTTGTAACAGTACAAGCGTATCATCCCAACCGCTCTGTGTTGTATTCGACCCTTAGCAGACGAGGGCAGCGCGGCAACGAGTACGAGTCTGCACACCCACTCAGCTCGCGTGGTCAGCTGCAGTAGAGCTCGTGCACGAGGCAGAGGTCGCCGTCACCATTGACCCCGGACGTGCCAGAGCTGCCAGTAGGCATCATGCAAGAACGAACTGGAGGAGAACGGAGGCGTTGAACAAGAGGGAGCCTGGCCACCTACTGCAGGAGCGGTCCTCCTTACAAGGCTGAAGGAGAGCCGCTCGTGCAGTGGGTGGTCAAGGGTAAGAGTATAAAAATTGGACTCCGGCCACTGACTACTTAAGTACTAGTATAGGGCCCCTGCCACCCCTCCTAGAACCCGGTCTCCACGACTTCCAGGGCCCGAAGAAAGAAGAAAGGATTCCTAAAGTCGTGCCCGAAGACCTAACCACGTTGCCGTATAATGTCCCCGCTGCTATATCCTCCTGCCATCCTTGGACACAGCGACGCACAAGACAACCCCATCTCTGCTATTTCTTTACCAAATTGCACTCCCCTTCAGATACTGTCAATTTGCGCCATATCTTGTTAGGAAGTACTAGTGGCTGTCGACGACGTGGACATCAGTGTCACGCTGCAGCAGAGCAACGGTCAAGGTCAACGGTCAAGGTGCGGCTCCTCCCTTGCCTGTTAGGTGTTGGTCCGTGCACAGAGTCATCACCTCATCTTTTCGGCCATTTAACAATGCCGACACTGTTTCCGACAAAATCCTCACAACAGGTTAATCTTGGCGAATCTACTAACGATCTCTCATGTCGCTCCATCAAGGCAGTATCGATTTTACCACCGCGATATACGACTCGAGTCCTTTCTCTCCCGACATTATCCCAGGGTGCATCTCGTTCATGGATAGCTAGGCGCCAAGAACGTGTGGACTGTTTCGAAGAACAAGAGGCCAAGTTGCGCGTCTTGTTATACATCACCCACAATGTCGTTCTTGTTCGCTCCTCGCTGCGGAGTTGCACCGAGGATGAAGTAGCTTGCTTTCGCCGGATGTCCATGCTCTGGTTCCCTGGTCGTCAGCTGTGGACAACGATGCTACTAGTGAGCGATCCCAATGTTTCCGGTGCAGTGTGATCCAATCATAACGTTGGCTCACAAGCGCATGAGCATAGTCCAAGTATATCGCCTGCGTTCCCAGTACGTGATCTCTCGGGTCCGAAGAGCATCAGATTCTAGCCGGTGGGTCAGCCAACGTGAGTGTCTATTAATGGCCTTGGTTCTGGTCGAGAGCCGGCCCGGGGAACCATCGTTTGCCCAAGGTCATGAATCGTGATCAAGTCATGATCGTCGGCCATATGCACGGCATTGCCGGAACTACCGTACGGTCCGGTTACAATCCAGCAGAAAGTCAGAGCGTCCCATCCAAGTTTAAACCAGATCAAGGCAGGGGTGCTCCTCCGTGTTATCCGAATGTCTGTGGTTCCATTACGATAAGAAGGGGATAAACAAAATTTACACGAGTAAAGTCATCGTCGTAGTATAGACACGCATACATTGTCAATGGCACATTCGTTGCTCGTCCTCTCACCATACGTGTGCCTGTGTAAGTTTGGGTGTGTGTGTGTGGCGCCGATGTGTGCATGTGAACGACGGCCATGGCATCTTTTTGCTTGGGAAAAAAAAAAGGCAAAACGAATGCCCGTAGCGTCGAGCACGGTATTCCAGCTGCTGTGTTTTAGCAGACGAGTGCTGCAACAGCACCGAGTACCGCAACACCAACCCCAGCGACGTCCCCAGAGCGCCATACGAGACCAAGACTACCCGCCCCGCTCGTCTGAGTCGCCGTGCTCGTCGGAGAGGTCGACGTCTGAGTCGGTGTGCTCCCAGACGCACCCGGGGTGCTGGTGGGCGTCGTGCCCGGTTGGGTTGGGGTCGTAGCAGTGAACGGCGTGATCGCGGTAGACTCTGAAGAGATGAGGGAGGAGAGGGCGGAAAGGACTGACGAGGCTGCGGTCGTGTCGAATGAGAAACTGAACGGAGGACCGCTCGTGCTGCGGGGAGGCGAGAGAGATCAACAAGACGGGGAAACATTGCCGTAGGACGGGGTACTTACGCGGGTACGCCGGTCGGGGTGAGGACGTTCTCTGCGGGCGAGGCAGAGACGTGGCCGACGGCGGCGACGACGGACAGCGTTGCCAAAGTGGCGAGTTTCATGGGCAACTTGAACCGACGAGAGTCTTTGGGACTCGTTATATACTTTTCATGCTGCGGATGCGTCACGGGGATAAATTAAGGGTAGATCGTTTACTCCGATTACGTACTACTCAACAACCTCGACAACAACCTCTTCTTGTCACCTCCCTCCTCGCTACCATTCACGACCTCCTTTTCTCCAAGGGCAGCAGCGTACCGTTTCTTGTATTCTCCAGGCATCTCAATGTTGACTCCATTCTTCCACATCCCTCTTCTCCCAGTCCTAGACACCCATCAGTCAACACCCCAAAACGGAGACAAGGCGCTCACCTCGCCTCTTCTTCCACGCGCACAAACTTGTCCCGTCCCCAGGGTCCATACTCTGCACCGCTTGCTTCATATGTAGTGGCTGTACCAGCGCGTAACATCTCGAGCGCGAGCGAGCTGCCAAGGTACTTGGCCAGGAACAGCGGCATAAACGGTCGGGGAACAAGCGGAACCCCGACCTGTGCAGCAAATGGTTCATACACACGCATACATCAAACAGGCAAGCAACGCACGATACGACCATACTGGTCTTTGCGGATCAACCGGCAATACACCGTTCTCCCAAGGATCCTTTTCCGGAGCCATGCCAGGCTCTCCTCCGCATGAGGTTGCCCGGGCCGACCATAATGAGCACCCTGTCAATGGTATGAGGCCTTGCGTGAGTTGTGCATGAGACGTAGAGACACACCTCTGGCGCATCCACGCCAGCGATGCGCACATGTATCGTCTGATCTTTCAAATCTGTCACATACACCGCACCGTGCGTGATGATATCAAGATACATCGTCGCGAGGCATAAAACAGGATAGAACCCCACCTTTTCGCCTCGTCGGCACCCCCTTGAGCTTGAGCGGCCATCGCCAGCCGATCCCCGGCGTGTGATACAGCCGAAAATCGTCCGCATCCCCGACGCTGTGCACAAGTCATGACCACATATCCAATGTTTTCGGAGCGCAATGACGCAGGTTGGCATAGAGTCATGGACGTGGACGTGGACGTGGACATGGTGGACCATGGAGGGAGGGTACAAGGGGGGTCTTACCTGGTGACGACGCCGCGGATCCATCGTCGTCGCGCGAGCTCGTTGGGTGTGATCCACTCGGCGGTTGAGAGTCGCATGCCCCAGCGACGCCAGGCGAGGAGCGCTCCGGCGCCTGACGCAGCACCCAAGGCGAACGCTAGGCAGAGGTCTGCGGGTGGTGGCGTGTAGGCGTGTAGGCGTGTCCATGGCGAGTCAGAACTGGTGACGGGTCTTGTGTCGGGAACGACTTTGGGGGTATTGTGCGACTGAGGAGGTGTGGTATCTTTGCGGGGGAACCACGACGAGGAGTACCAAGGCATCAAAGATGAAAAAGGAAGGAGAAACGAGCGCCCACGGCAAACATAGACACAACGATCGCTTGCATTCAACTCGTAATAAATAGATGTAGACATGGTGCTCGTATCAATACGATCCAAGATATCAAGTCAAGAAGTGGACCACACGAAAATGATACACAGTACAGCCTTTGTTCCATGATCGACGAGATTAACAATGCGCTCTGCCAAGCCATCGCTTCTAGTCCGACTTCTTGTTCGACGTCTGGCCGGTCGCTTCGTTATACTTGGTCGCAAGGCGATCATACTCTTCTGCATTCTGCGCGGCTTGCTTCTTCACAATATCTGCGAAAATCACCACGCGTGAGTACGTGTCAACGACGAACAACGGTGATAAACGGACGAACCGAGGTCGCGGTTCTTGGCTTCGCTCGCTGCCAGTTTCTTCTTGAGCTCCTCAATCTGCTTTGCCTGATCACTCGATGCGATGTTGTTCTTTGAGGTCGTTGCCGTCTAGCAGGTTCGGGATTGTCAGATAGGCTCACGCGCAAAAACAAACGCAACACTTACCGCCTTTTTCAGCTTGGCGTAATCTTCTTGCGTTTGAATGAGATCGAGCACGATCGAGAACGTGCGCGTCAAGACGAGGGACAGGAACAAACAAAACCCGGTCAGATACATGTTCCGCTGGGCACTGCGAGATGCTGTGAGCCACCACAACCACCCGACGCATCAACGACCTACTAAAACTTGCGCGCGGCGATCGACGACTCGGTACGAACGTCGTGAACGGTATGATCTGCGCGAGCCGAGTCCAGTTCAGCCGTGACCCTAAACATGCGCTGGAGAGCGTCCGCAAAGAGAACGCCGACAAAGATGAACGAGATCTTGAGACCATATGAGACTTTGGCGACGATGGGGCTCTCGGAGAGGAACCGAAAGAGGTGCTTGCGGACAGTGTATGGAAGCGGGAACACGAGGATGCAGAACGTGATCATCTACACAGATACCTGTGAGCGAGTGGGTTTTGCGTATGGGGTTTTGACTTACTTCTGCTGCAAGGAGCATAAACGTGAGCGAGTAGCTGTCGAGTCGGGTTAGCTGGGCATTTGGTTGAAGACGGCGACTTACTAGATGGTCATCATGGGTTGTCTCTGCCAAAACGTTTCCGCAGTGGCGCAAAGTTTTGAAACGTGTTCATCTTCAACGTGACGTCACATTGACATACATTACGTAATCGGAAAATTCCCACAAGGAGGCGTGGCCCAATCATTGGGCACATCCGGAGTCGGGCACATCTCACTTTTGTTTTGTATCGGGACCACACGTTTGGGTGGACACGAACTTGTCACTAAACTTTGACGAGACGTACCTGAGCAGTAGTTGCATTTTTCGGGAAGAAAAGACTTGAGCGGTGAAAAGGTCACCCCTTAATAATTGGTAGACCCTTGGAATGTTTTATTTTGTTAGAAACAAGGCACAAGCGCCGAAACTTGGATCAAGACAAGAAAGAGCAACCAAAGCCCCACCATTGCCTGTGCCGTTGATGACCACGTCATCGCCAATGACCGGTGCGTTTCACAGAATTGAACGCACCTCGATGCTGATCGTTGGACAAGAACACTGCGATATAAGTTGAGATCGACGCCGATTGCTTGAACCATAACGATATTCTCGCCTGATGACGGGCATGGGTGGGAGTTACGAGGGAATTCATGGTAACAATACAAACAAAATGCGTTGTCACTTGTGCTGCTGCCATATCCAACGATGACAAATGGATCACAACAGGAACCATACGCGGTGAGGCGCGCTCGTCGTCCAGATCCCATCCTACGGAGGATGTATCATCGTTGATGCCACTCCTTCAACGTCAGAATCCCGTCGTGTCTGGAGCGCGACGTCACTATGAGTTTACCTCCAGAACCAGTCAGTGGGACTGAAGAGAGGATCGGGCTGTGCGTGAGACGTCAGCACGAAGCACGAAACGGTGAAACATAAGTTGACGACGAATCGATTGGCCGCTTGCGTTGAAAGCGCACGAAATCAACGTCAGAGGTGCTGCACTGATCGACGATAGGGCCATTACTCGAAGTCATCGAAGGATGAACTTGCAATGACCGTCACAGGGAAACGGAGTCACTTAAATCAAGTGACCTGTCAATGCTTGACATCAAAATCCACGACTGAGATCCTAGTTGCCGCTTGCAGTGATCATCAGCAAAGGCCATCTGCTCCTTCGGGCTGGAGACCACCACTATCCTGTCGACTATACGGATCAGCACACTCTCATGCTTGTCCTCGTCCATGGCGCCTGTTGGAACAAGACGGTATATACACGTTCGTGTACTTCACCGTTGTTTCAATTTCGTGAATTGAGTGCCTCGATTGGCTTTCAGCATCCAAGATGGTGGTGTAACAGTCTACTAGGGACTCACTGAAGTGGCAGTGGGACAGGAAGAAGTCCACACCCGGAAGGAGACCGGCGACACCAAGCAAAACTGGAAGTTGTTGATCCCGGCCAACACAGATTAGATATCAGACTCTTGAGTTCATCAGTAAATTCGCGACTTGCTTTTCCGTGCTTTTCCTGTGCTTTTCTTGCTTTTATGTTTCTTTTCATGTCCTCACTCCCAACCCGAAAAAGCCGAAGAAGCAGATCTCTCT
>JBBPJP010000538.1:0-19937 GCA_038088775.1 Boletus barrowsii | reverse complement strand
TCAGAGATGATAGCAGTAGCAGATCAAGAGAGATATATTATATTCAGACTCAGCAGAGTCTTATATACGCTTTGTAATGCTTACTTAATATAAGGTCACGTGACTGTAAGTACGTGTCCTTTCAACAGAAACAAGACAGTGACACACTCACTGCTGATAAAGTCAACATTGGGAGGGAGTTGGAAGGCACCTTCTGATTGCAAGCCATGTGAGTCAAGCAGAATGGTTTATGGAACAAAAAAGTGGACATACATGCGCACATTGGCCATTTTTACTGTAGAACATCGGTCCTACCAAAAAGTCGAGATGCTTGCGAACCAGTAGAGCCACCCTCATCTCGATGTACGGTATATCGCCATACGCATTGCCCTGATCCTCACCGTCTTTGAAATAGATCCGCGACCGCTGGTACCTCAGTAGATCTGATGTCATCGTCAAACTTTGCGCTCAACCAAAAACAAAAACCCGCAGTGAGTGGGTGAGTGGAAATGCTCTTGGGGCACCAGGCCGTCTAGTCTTTGTTGAGCCAAATGTGGCATGTGTGATCGAGAGAACATGAATACTATTGTGAGGTCTGAGGATACCATCAAGCTCATCAGCACTGGGAAAGTGTTGTGACGGTAGAAGCATGGGCAACGTTGATGTGGCACACGCCATGTATCTTTACGAACAGTCTGAGCGAGCAAGGACATTAGATGATGCGTGTTTGAAGGCGAAAGAAAGTATACAGATGACCTTGATGGAAGGCACAACATCAGCTGCAGCTCAAATCAGCACGGACGAAGGTGAACGCGTACGTACCTTGGATAACCACAGACGGACAGGCGCGGACGAGCTGACATTGGCTAAACAGGTACAGATGAGTCTTTCCCTGTGTTTGCCTATCAAGACCAAATTTAGTCAGTGTGAATCGTGGGAGACATGGAGGACATACTGTGGGTCCAACAACGCCATGCTGTGTCACTTGCACCCTCACCGTCTCATCCCGCTTGTGAACGGGTCCAGAACAACGTGGAGCGCAGCCCCATCACAGCGCTGATCGAAAATTGGAGACATGCCTGTCCCACCGCAAGTTGCTGCTCCGACTTGGTCCACCTGCCAAATGGACGGGTCAGATCTAAAGTCATCAGGATCGTTGGCCACAATGGCATTGATAAACGAGAATGTACGTGACCTTTCCTATGCAGACAATGCTAAACTAAAGATCGTCCTCGTACTGAAATCAACCCCTGAGCCACTGGCCAGTCTGAGAACCGTGCGCCCTAGTCTGGGACCCAGACCGTCTATGAGGTTGCCGCGTTGATAGGCAAACTGTCGATAGACGGTCTGGTAAATTTCACATGTGATGGATGCTTACCCTGATTTGGGCATGTCACTCACATGCCCACGCAGCCCGATAAACGCAGGCGGAATTTACCAGACCGTCTATCGACGGTTTGCCTGTCAATGCGGCAACCTCATAGATGGCAGCTCTGTGGCGTAATGAGGCGCGAGTGAAGTGCCAGAGTAACATCTTCGGACAAGCGAGGGAAAGTGGCGCAGTGCGCCTTTCTTTTGTGCCACCTCCCGCACTCGCTGGCTCATCAGGTAGTGCAGCTCGTGCTCGAGTTTTCACCTCGCCAACCAACTGCTGCCGCCAACCACGTCCCGCCAGTCATGTCCTTCAAGCTGTGAGTCCCATTGGACCGCTGCCGTCATCCCCACCAGTCGCATCCTTCAAGTCGCGAGTCACTGGACCGCCATCGTCCTTTCATCTCGCCGACTGACTGCTGCTGCCGGACTATGTCCCCACCAGTCATGTCCTTCAAGTCGCGAAAATTATGTAAATTATAATTACTTTTGAAAAATTATAGTCCCATTGGACTGCTGCCACCAGACTATGTGTCCCCACCAGTCGCATCCTCGACTCGCACAATCGCCAGCCAAGGATATGCCCCAGCGATCATGCCATGGACCACCTGATCACTGCTGTGGATGGTGTCCCCACTGACTGGGCACATGCCGCTGCCATGAACTATGTCCCAACCGGTTTTTGTGTAGTCATCTTCCTCCTAGTCTATTGGGTCTGTAGCAATCGCTGCATGCATCGTAGTAAGACTACCGATTTGGGTAAGCAGCTCGCCATTGACCCAGGGCAATTTGTGGAGCCAGACAGCATGTCGCGCTGCCGCCCATCCCCACTCCCATCCCACCACTCTGTCTCCCTTGTCTCCGTCTCCGTCACCGCTCGCCACGGCTCACGAGCGCTGTCCAAAGACGGTCTGGGTCCCAGACTATCCCCTGGGCCGGAACCTTCCATTTGGCACAATTATGTATTGAATTAATCACAAGTAATATTATTTACATGTCAAAATCGCTCGAAAAAATCGCCTACGATGACATATGAATGATGTGTGACTCGATACCGTGAGTGTCTCCAGATGTTCTGGGAAGCAGTCGGTCATGAAAGTGTCTAAAGTTAAGACACCCCGCTTTCTAGAACATTTGGTTCGAGACTAACCAAAAGACGGCCATCTCGTAAAAGGTAAAAGGTTATATCAAACTCGGAAAGTGCTGCCTGGTGCAGTCTGGTCAAGTCCAACGAGAAACTTAACAAGACCCACCCAAGGGGTGCAAGAAACCTTGTCAAGCAAGGTGCCAAGCAAGGTGATCACGGTTGTGAATACCGTAATTGAGGTGATGGGTACCACTGACAAAGGACAAAATCGCGGTCAACGTAAATGGGAGTAAGGCAAAGTGGGAAAACACACCTAGCGGAAACACGTAGCTCAACACCCACACGACTGTGCTCATTGCTCAAAGCCCTGTATATTGTATCCATCACCAACGCTTGCAAAAGTGTCGCATTGTCCCAGAAAACGAATGCCAAGCTGCCCAACCATCCAATGGGAACATAGACGAGACACGAAGTGAGGACAGACATCCAGAAAATAAGACGGATGTTGACAGAAGGATGCGTGTTATTTACCCATGCTGGGATGGTCATCATCTATCAGAATAAATGCATTGGACGGAGAGTAGCAGATGATGGAGAAGGACTGACAAATGAGAAGTTTGAAGTTTGAAAGCACGAATCTGACAAGGTTGTGCCCAACTACTGGAGTGTGGTTAGTGTTGAGGCCGCCAACTATGATGATGGTAATCCATATGACAGTTATGATGAGAAGAACAAAGAATGATGCAACTTGAAATATGATGTTATCTACAAGGTGGACAAGACTGAGGGGAAGGATGAGGGATATGGTGATCTGTGGCACCGATGAACGCACAAAGTGTGAGGTGGGGTACAGTGCTCACCAGTGTTCCAAATGAACCAAGAATGTGCCAAGGGGGTGCACTGTTGGCGCTGGGCGGAATTTGACTGACTGCATATATTGAGCTCACCGCTGTGCGTTGAGAAATAGGACGCACCATACACCCACCCATCGGTAAAACTAACGGTGCATGTCTTGTGAGCGAGACTGATAAGGAATGCATCCATGTCCTACCAAGAGGTCTGCGCGGGGAATAGTAGGGTTTCGGGAAAGAAGGCAGACCTGGAATGACTCCAACAGACTGGCAATCACCAAGGTTTGCAGGGCTAGATACAGCAAGGCTTGCACGGTGACAGGTAGTCTGGTGACCAGACCGGTCTATGAGGCAAGCCGTCGGTCTGCTTGAGTGTTCCTCTCTCCTCATTCCAGGTAAAAGCAGTGCACAGCACACTGTGGCACTGGACAACTTTCCCTATGGCTTCCGTCATAGATCAACACCAATAGGAGTCTCCGAAGAGATGGTCACGAAGTAGCCCTCATGAGTATCCCACTGAGTGGCCCTGTAGCGAGACATTCTGGCGTCAATCTTGCTAACAGCACGTTTCCAAGTGTTGTCATGCTCACACTGAAGTTGGATGTGAGGTGCAGATCACAGGAAATATCAGGATGTTTCATACCTGAGCCAACCAAATGCGGTACTGGTGGGGGGATGCATCTGACGTGTAGGGCTTGTCATAGGCAAGACGATCATTGAGGAGTAGGGCGAGAGCATGTCCATATTTTGCTGCACCATCATCCGCCGCCAGTCCTTCACTGCCCCCAGCGCTTGTGCCAGCCTTGGCCAGCATCTCATTCAGAGTGCCAATCGTCATGGCACTAAGGAGCTCAACAGTTACTATATGACTAGAGAGATCTTTGAGCATCGACATCGTTCTGCGGATAAATCGTAGAACTCACTTCCAAGAGAGTCCAAGCCAAAGCTGGTGATCAGCGTGTTGTCACTGATTTGCTCGACATCCATGCCCAACAATGCCGCAAGCAGCGACGCAGGAGATTCAGCACTATTACCCTCATTGCCTCCAGCACCGGTGGCAGAGGGGTATTTTTGGGTAAGAAGTGTCCCCACAACAAGGGCTTGCAAGCGGGGAAGGTTTCAGGAACGTCACCGATGGTGAGCATCAGCACGTAGTGGGCGATCTTGCGAAAAAGCAAGTTACAGACTTGTGCTGTTGTCATCCCAGTCTTGGTAAGTTGAGCCGTGTTGGCTTTACCCTTGGTAGTGAGTACAAGACACTTGAAGATACCCGAGTCGGTAATGGGTGGTAAGGACATGGATATGGTGTTGGGAATCATGTCCGCGATACGATCCAAGTATCTATCCGGGTTTGAAGATCCTTGCAATTGTGAGTCACAGTACGCCGCTTGGCCAGCATTGCCGAACACAGATCTGATAGTCAAGAATAACAGCATGAAGTCGATCGTCACAGGATCAATGCAGCTGAGAAGAGTAGGACAGCGACCTTGGTAAACGTCATTGAATGATTGTTGCGTCAGGTTGGTAAACTTGGCATTGTAAAGGACGACAGTCATGACGAATATGCCTCCAACCGGTCCAACCTCCCTAGCTTGTGCAACGACAGCGGCAGTCTTTGCCACATCGATCGCACCGGCAGCGATCACTTCGACTTGCACCCCAGAGCTACGCATGCTTTGGATGCACATGTTGTCGGTCTTCGTAAGACCTTTCGGTCCACGACTAGTAAGGAAGATATGACGGGCACCACGACGTACCATCCACTCAGTAATGCGAACACTGAGTCCACCGCACCCGCTGACGAGAATGTAGGACTTGCGAGGATTAAAGAGTTGACTAGCAGGATTGATCCTAACACTGTGGCTGGCTTTGGGAACAATGATGAGGGAGTTGATATCGTCGGAAAAGTAGGGCTGAAGGGGCAGGAACGAGGAGAGCTGGTGCGCAGTGACGAGGCGGTTGACGTCCAGGAGATATGGTGATGCAGTGCCAGACGGAATATCGGCAGCCTCGTCAGATTGAATGCAGACATAAGACTCGAAGGGCGAGAGGTACTTCAACCCATGAGCAAAGGCCTTCTTTCCGCTGCCATTGAATATGACATCAAACTGAGACGTTGCACTGGACCTAATCCACTCTGCAGTGATGAGAAAGAGGTCGTCGATCAGAACGATGTTGGAGATCGGGATGCCAAGACCACTCAAAAGCTCACTTACTTTGTGCCACTTTCCGACAGTGGCAAACAACTTCGCATTGAATCGCTTGGCGACCTGAACTGCAGCTGAGCCAACGGCTATGAAACAAAGCGTAAGGTCAAGGTCAGACTAAACATGCATCTGGTTTACCTGAGGTGCCATCATGGACAAGAACCATCGAAGCAGTCGAGATAGAAGCACGGGAAACAAGACCAATCCATGCGGCAAGGAATGTGACAGGTAGAGCTGCGGCATCCATGGCACTGATTCCTTCTGGCAGCACACATATCTTGAGGAATGATGATTGACATCTGCAGGGGCCTGGCAAGTGGTTCCTACAACCTTATGTAAAAGGATCCGCCAGAAGATGCCGACTGGTCTCTCGTCAATGCACTCCCCGCCAACCTCACCCGCTCCTCACACAGCGTCGCCATATCCAACACCGGCTGTCTCCTCCTTTATGGGTGACCTTCTTCCCTGCGTCCCCGTTGACAATGCTCTCCATGTGCTCGATCTCGAGGCCACATCTCCGACTCTGTGCACTCTTGATCCCTCTCCCGTGCCTGCAGGTTCCTGCATCCCAGAACCTTGTGTTGGTGCACCCACCTTCCATGACCCCCACACCAACAATGTCTGTGGTGTAGACACAACCCGACTCACCCGACAACGCAGGCATGACCATGATCAAGCGGGAACGTCCAATGACGACTCAGGCGCAGTACCCACATCGAGAAGCTACCACCTCTGCACTGGTTGGGGTGCGTATCCCACATCTCACGTCTATATTCAAGTTAGCTGACACCGTGCAACTGCAGGACAGATTATATGTTCACGCAGTATCCCCAGCATCCGGCCGACTCGCTACATTGCATGCCTACGATCTTGCCATCCACACTTGACACAAGCTTGTAGATGCATCCACCCAACTTTGCGGTGGTACTGCCATCACCACCCCTTTCCCTTTCCCCTGGCTCTCAGCTCATCCCCATTCGATTTGGTGGTCAGTTCTAGTTTCTCCCATTCCAACTAGTATGCTCATACCACGACGCCGCAGGCCTTCAACGCCCTCAAGCTACACAGGGGACTCCTCCCCTCAACATCTAAAATTGCATACTCGGACAGCATGTTTTCTGGCAACGCGTCATCACACTTTCAAGCATTAGGGCCCTCATGCCAGTGCAGCAAAGCTGTTACGTCCGTCGGGATGACACACTATGCCTCGAGAATACTGTAGATTGCACTTTTGTAATACGACAAAACAATGACACCAACACAATAGCCTTCCAAACAGTCAAAGATGAATGGAAATGACGCTTTCTCATCCTCTCAAAGACGCCCAACAGCGTCATGTAGCACTTGTGCAGCATCCCGATGATCCGGCCTCGTGCCGTTCCGAAACAAGTGCTCGTATACCTCCCTTGCCACGATAGGCGCAAGTCTATCACTGATCGACCACATCGTGCCAATCACACCACTGTAACCCGCAAACAACATCCCTGCTGCGATATGGATCGCCTCATTGGTGAGGTCCTCATCACCCATCACCGTCTGACAGGCCGACAAAAAGGCACGCCCACCGCAAGAACGCGACAGCCCAATCATGTCAGATACCTTCAAACATCATCCATTGGCAAGGCAGAGACCGCTATTAGTCGGAATTGCGGCATCTTGGATTCCGTGGCATGCAAAATGAACCCAGTCGGCATCCTTCATTAGGCCAAGTATCTCCTCGACCATGCCAGCAGAAGATTGGATGAGGGTGGTGCATGCTGAGGGTGATTTTCCAACTACTGTCCTAATGCATTCCAATTCCGGTGCTACCCCTTGAGGTGGGTCTGGCCGTCGGAGGGCAGCTGAGAAACTACAAGGGGGTGCAGATTGTAGTGTGATAGCATACTCGGATGGTGTGATCGTGCAAGGACAGTGAGAGTAGGGACGTATGAGGACACCACAAAATTGAATACTTTGTGGCCGGGTGAGAAATGCTGAGTGCCATACAAACCAGCTGCGTGGATAGGAAGGAACACGAAGGGGCCAGTCGGACACCAGAAAATGTGTGATAACTCCCCAAGACTCTAATCAGATGGATCAGCAATGAATTCAAGTTAAATGGTAGGACATATGGAGAAAGCCAAGCTATCCAGGACTGGTTTAATGACGCCGCTCCACAAGGCGGATAAGAGGGCTTCCCAGCTGCCAGTGCCACGTGTTGCCGGCTCCCCCTTCCTGGCATAAAAAGGTGTAGCACGGGTGTGACCAAGCAATTTTCCCAACATGTTCTGAAGTCCCATAGACCACTGCAAGTTGAAATTAGGAAGGGGGACATGGATTACATATCCACATCGCAAAGAAGGATCAATGCATCGCATCGGGTTTCTGCAGCATTGAGCATAACGATCGGTCCGGAGTGTGCTGACACATGGAGCTGAGAAAAGTCTTTCGGGAGAAGGAACCGCTCGAAGCCAGGAAGGCGTCGAATCTCCCGAAGCAGCCTATCTCGTTCGATGGCGAGTGTACGGTGGGTATCAGCAACTTGCTGCAATGTTTGTGTCATACAACGGGTTGCATCATCAGTCAGCTCCAAGAGGGTGGACAAAGATTTTTCATGAGTGGCATGAGCATCATCTAATGCAGCAGATAGTTCCCGAAGTCAATGGGCATGATCTGAGCAATCGACAACTGCTCATAGGAGCCCTGAAGCTGGAGGAGCTCTCCCCAAACGATGGAATGACCTTGCTTGAGCCACTCCACCGCAAGTTCTGGGAATCCTGAGTCCAAAGCTGCCACTGCAGCCTCCCGCACAAGATCAGCACCTCGCTTGAGTTCTGCGTAACGGTGGGTGAGGGAAAGGCCAACCCATGCAAGTTGGGGAAAGAGGTTGATGGCAATAGAATATGCACGGAGAAAAGAGGGATGGTGCATACACTGAGCCCATAGTATTCAATTCCGCGATGCACGAAATCGAACACTGATGGGGCCTATGGGAACGGATGCAGCATGTGAATACAGGGAAATTGCGCCCTCAATATCGCTCAGCTCCCCGAGGCACTCAAAACGAGTGATGAAGGAGTTCCCGAGGTTGTTCAGCATGCCAGGCTTGTGAGGGTGACCATGAGGGGTGAGGTTAATGACTTCCCTGAGTGTCGAAATGGTATTGTCGAGATCCCCTAGCTCCCCAAGGCAGTTGAAACAAGTGATCAAGGAGTTCCCGAGGTAGTTCAGCATGCTGGGTTCATCAAGGTGACCATGAGGTTTGAGGTCAATGACTTCTGTGAGTGTCGAAACGGCATCCTTGAGATCCCTCAGCTCCCCGAGGCACTTGAAACGACTGATCAAGGAGTTCCCAAGGTAGTTCAGCATGCTGGGTCCGTCAAGGTGACCATGAGGGGTGAGGTCAATGACTTCCATGAGTGTCGAAATGGCATGCTCGAGATTGCTTAGCTCCCCAAAGTGCTCGAAACAAACTTTGAAGGAGAGACCAAGGTTGTTCAGACCACTTGGTTTATCAGGGTGACCATGAGGGGTGATGTCAATAACATCCCTGAGTGTAGAAATGCCGTCCTCAAGATCGCTCAGCTCCCCGATGTGCTCAAACCACCATAGCAACGCCATGCCAAGATTCCCTAGTCCTGCGCAGTATCCATCTTCCCAAACCGAAGCAGACCTGACTAATTTTTGTAAAAGCCCAATTGCTCGTTGGAGGTCAGCTAGATCACTGTATCGTTCGAACTGCTCCAACAGTGAAACACTTGAGCTCCATGGGTCCTCATCTATTAAGCATGAACTTGATTGTGAATCCACTGACGATTGGCCGCTTGCAGGATCCGCTGTGGTCAAGAGGAATTTCTGTTTTGCTGGCTGACGCGGGTGGAGCTACATGCGGTTTGACGGTTGTACTCAACGGCTCAGTAGCTGGCGTCAGTTGCGTAACATATGTACCGGCGACACCGTCCACCGCTGGATTGGGGTATGCAGGCGCCAACATGAGGGATGGTGTCACGGTTTGAGGGGAAGCAAAGAAGGAACCATCGTCAAGGGTTTCTAAAAGTCGCTAATGCGAGATGGTCGTCAAAAAGGAAAAGGTCCAAAGGTATATACGCACGTTAGGACAGAGAACTCGTTACCGAGGGTTTCTGGCTGGTAAAGGAGTGTGTTCTGGGCTACGTTCATGGACCAAGGTGAGCTTGGGGGCTGTTGCAATGCAGCATTCCTGTACACCACTTCTAGGTGGCAAGTTGACATGAGCCGAGTGAGAAATACAAAACCACGCACGGGGTATGTATATGATCCTTGACGCCTCAGATTGTTTGGGGCATGAGCATCTCCTGCTTGTTCTTGGGACACTGCTTGTCGTGGCAGAGATGACCTATTTCACGCGTGATGGATGAGAGCTGACGGTTAGGAATATTATGTAAGACCAGCCTCTTCAAATTCTTCTCGCCATCTTGACGCAGCTCTCAACAGCCCCATCGCGTTCATTCCTCAACATGCCTTTTTACAGCTGCCATCTGGGATAGCCCTCCTTGGCCTAATATTCATATCCTCTTTGCAAACTCGGAACTGCACGAACCGCTCTTCAACTTGGCGGGCTTGCACCGAGGTGGCAGTGTCTCGCCGTGGAGGAGTACGGTACCAAAAGTTCCTTGACCAGCATCAAGATCTCATTAGAAAATGGGGCCCAACTCCAGAAATTGACCTGTAAGCCATGTGATCCTCTACGTTGCTCTGCATGTACTCATCATCCCTTGGACAGCTTCCCCCCCATGGCAAATTCTACACACTCTGTAAGTGACTCTGTGTCATGCTTGGTGCGGCGTGCCGATGTTGGTTCACCAGGGGATTTTTTCCTCCTGTCTTTTCATTGCCCCCATCACGTAGACCATGTTGGAGTCATGGGGGACAGCGGCAAATGGGTGTGTGGATTGGAACACATTATCCCCAAAAAGAAGTGTGTGATGTACTCCTTTGGTGCATATCTTGGTTCCTTGCCTACGGACAGGATCTTCATGTCTGCTACTAAGTATCAATGGCGAGTCATCTTTTGAAGCGGATGTCATGAAGGTAGCCCCAGGCTGCGAGCTCTATGGATATGAAACTTGGTACGTGTGTCGATCTATATACGAACTTGTCAGCACTCATTATTCGCTCCCATCAGTTTGGCCCAGAGATAGAACTCGAGTCAGATCTGAAGCGCCGTTCCCATTTCTTCTCTTATGGTCTCAGTCCCAAAGATGTGTTTACCCCTGCTGACAATCCAAAGTTTTATTCACTACATACACTGGTGGAGAGGAATGGCCACGACTTTATCGACATGCTCAAGGTCGACATTGAAGGTGGCGAATTCGACTTGCTCGAAGTGTTTATTGATAGTTTCCATGGTGCACCACTCCCTTTTGGCCAGCTTCAGCTCAAATTGCATGTTCAATAAAATCAGTGAGAACACTTTCCCAAGTTTCTCAAATGGTGGGAGAAGCTCGAAGCAGTGTGTTTACGGCCATTCTTTTCTGACCTGAATCTTGCCTACGTGAACCTCGTGAGGGGCGTGCTTCCTGAATTGATAGAGGTATGCATTCTTGATCATGATGGGACAGTGCTCATGTCGTGAACATAGTACTTGTTTATCAATATTCGTGGAAACCACGAGTTGGTGTCTGACCGTCCTTTGCCTTGTCATATCTTGCTGTGAGCTTCTACTCTGGCTAGACCTGGGCCATACATGGACCCAAAGTAATATCGGCATGATACTGGTTTTGTAATGTACTTGTTCCCTGTAGCGTTTGTCTACTTCTCTTGCACGGGTTTTGGGCTCTAGCGAGAAACAGTGCAATTGGCTTGGGGAGGGTTCGATGAAGTCCACCTAGACTAGCCATAAAGGTGAGATCGTTGATGACCTGGTCGGGTGACTAGGCACTTATGGCACCACTCATCAGCTGTTCAAGCCCTTGCATTTTCTGCGTATATGGGCATGTGTGCCGAAAACAAGGATTTCATGAGGATGTGGCAATGTGAATCGAGACCGCAGCTTGTCCATTGACCTTGACCATCATTCAGTACTCAGTACCTCGGTACACAGCAACAGTTGTGTTTGTACTGTCTTCAACAATGGCTGGTGTGTAATGGTGAAATGGAGGTGTGCTATTGCTGACATGGCCTGGGGCACAAGAGCAATCTTTGTCCGTCAAAATTGACGCTGGTGGGTTCACGAGGGCGGTGACGTTTACAGAAGATGCCAAATATCTCGTGGGTGGTGGTAAGAAGGGACTCCGAGTCTGGCGAGTGGCAGACGGCCAACAAATGGCAACCATGGAAGCGAAGAACTGTGGCTCCGTGCCTCTAATTTGTGATGCCCCGGATTGGAAACATCAACACCTCCCAACGACCGTCACGATGAAAGGTTTGCTTTCAATATGTTACACGGGAATAGCTGTATGACTCAGATAACATAGATGATGTTTACATGGCGGGTCTGCCATTTCGAAATATCGTGAAAAACAAATATACAACTATGCTCTTGTTTGCTTATGTGCTTTGCCCGATACCAATCTACCTGAAATCAGGTGCATGATCGCCTAGATCTCTCAGTTGCTGAATCGATAACTGCAGCTTTTCTCGTCACACGACGTGTCGTCACAGTGCTTCGTCTCTCGAGTGGTTGATGCGCTTGTACACAAATGCCAAGATGGGCACGGTAATCAAGCCAATGCCAACGAACATAAACTCCAGGCCATCTTTAGAGAACGTGTGGATCAATGACTATGGAAGAAGAAAAACGTGAATACAATGCACGGCCAAGGATGTACTGTATCATGGCAAATCCCGCTGTCGATACACGTTTGCAGTGATCGCGCCGCTGGAGTTTCCGAAACCGATGTGGATCGCCATGCCTACAGCACGCTTGTACTGACCAGCTAGGTTATTGCCGAGCCTATCTAAAAAGTGCATGTTAGAAGTTTACTTTTATCAACACTTAATTCCGGAGAAGAATCATGGTCACGAACCTTTTTGATGACGGTTCTATACAAGAAGACGTGTTCACAAGGCACCAGAGACAGAAAGATGAAATGACTCACGGAAGTAAAAACGGAATGCCATACACTACGTCAAAGTGGTGAGCCTCACACTGACAATCCAAGAAGTGCAACTGTGACACACGAGGAGCAACGACTGAGATGTACACAAGGAAATGCAGATAGATCTGCCAATCAGTAAAGGCACACTTGCCAGTGGTGGCATGCTTCTGATCGGAGCTGTGGAGTAGGTTTGGCTCCTGGTACCATGCTGGTTTGAACAATATAACTTTGAATCGGTCGACTTGCCCAAGTCATGATCCCAACGGCACTGTACACTTCAAGCGCTCACGTCCCAATAATTCAACATCAAAAACCTTTGCAATCCAATACCCCACCCACACATCCGCCTCCGCCTCGCCAATCGCCCACATGTTGGCCATTGTTGCACTCCACACCTTGGCAGTACTAAAGTTGGCCATCCCAGCCGCCTCTGTGGCACACCCATGTTCCGAATAGCCTCATCCCCGTGCAACAACACACGGAAGTAGCTTGATGGCAGGTGTACATGTCAGGTACGTTAGCAATGATCGGTCAGCGTCAGAACGTGGTCGCTCACAATCTTGACCAAGTTGTCTTTCGAAGTGTTCTTGGCTTTTCTCTCCAATGTCGAGAACCATTCCCCAAGTGAGTGGGCTGACGCAGAGTGGGTGGAGGTGTGCTGACCCTGCTTGGATAGCTTGCATACTTGATCATTGCGGTCGCTACTGGAAGTAGCTCGTTGCCACTGATCTCGATCATCATGGTGGGGATCACATATGGGTTGCAGGTATGTTGTGACACTTGGACTACTTGGAAGGGGGGGCTGATGACAATGTTGTAGGCATTAATTTTCATCATCAAACGAGAATTTATGCTCATGGGCTGGATGGTCGTCTATCTTCTCCCGTGCGTGTCTTTTGTTCTTTTCCTTTCACTCTATGGCTTGACGCTATTGGGATCAGATACCTCGTGTACAGCTTCTTCCTGCCAATTTACTCATTCTTGTGCATGGATGACTTTTCGCGGGGCAACATGCTTGTCGTGATTGGCGATGGAGGAAGCAAAAAGGTGGTGATGAATGATGATGAGTGGTTTGATGAGTCGATGATTCCACTCAAGAAGTTCAGTGGTAGGTTGTTGGTGCGGACTAGCTTTTACCTGACCGCTCATGTCCCCTTCAGACTACGAAGCAGAAACATGGGAAGGCGTCTCGCACCAATCTGACGAGATGGGGATCAGCAAGTCGCATTCGCAACCACGCTTCCCGCCATCTCGGCAAGGCTCACCACACCCGCCAAATGGGGGTGATTACTACCGAGACACGAACGTGATGAACAACTCGATGGTCAATTTCCGAGGGGCGGTTTTGCATCATAGTCATGTTGGTTCTTGACAGGGGTCCATGTACGAAGGCTGTCAATTGGCCATGTCTCAGTTCCTGCCTCCCATGCCGTTTATGCCTGGACCGGGTAGTGCAGCGGGTTCCGAGTATGATGATGGGGCCGCTAGGACACCAGCATACAGGCAGCGTATATGGTGGATCCACACCCATTTGAGTGCGGACGCCGGACGCCCTCACGGTGTCCGTCCGAGCTCAGACATGCTCCAGCTGCATTCAAGTGCTTGCCGGTCATCCTTACTGCATCTTGTGAGTGCGAACTCCTGCCAATCGCTTCCATTGTGTCTGATTCAATGAGCTCGGGTGCTCACGCACCCATCACACCAGCTTCGTCTGTTCAAGCATGGATCCTCAGTGGTTGCCCTTGTATCAAGCATGAATGCTCGCTGGTCACCCTCACCATGTCTTTTCAAACCCGGATCCTCGCCTGTCACTGTTACCGCATCTTTTAGAGCTTGAATGCTCTTCCATCGTCCTCACTGCATCCGTTGGAGCCTGGACGCTCGCCTGTGACCTCAGTTGCATCTGTTCGAGCGCGAAAGCTTGCCCATCGCTCCTATCGCATCGATTCAAGTGGGAACACTCTCCCGTCACTTCCACCACATCAATTTGAGCCTGAAAGTTTGTCCTTCAGCCCGCCACATCTACTATTCGAGCACACACTCGTTTTCATTCTATCCTTACTAGTTACGATGCCATACTATGTACATAGCTTCCTTTATCATTTGCCAATGCATACAGCACTTAAAACCGACCGTTGTCGCGCGACTCGCACCTTGAGACAAGTTTCAACCTTGGCTAAGATCCCCCCTTCCACGGTGTCACTGGCAGGTGACTGAAAGCCCAGTGCATCCCAGTGCTCTGGCCATGTGTCACCCAGTCCAATAAGTTTATATTTGATTGTAAGCCATGCTTGTCATCCAGCAGACACCTCAGACTGCAATGACCAAAGAATGTATTTCAAAAGGTCAGAGCGATATTATTACTGACGTTACCTGGAGATGTAAGGATTAGGACTCTTGCTATCTATAGATAGTTATTAAAAACTAACATGATACCTTTCAATGCATCTTATAAGATACGTGGGGGATTCGAATGTACATAAATCCGATGTTAGCTTAGAAACCCTTATAACCTGTTATGAGATGTAAAACACACTCGTGACCATTACCTCATGTGCCGGTCGTATTTCCTATCTTGGACTTCAAGGTCATTCCAGTGATGCCACCGACCTACACCATGCTACACATTGTAGCCACCATTTGCTTGGATGTGGAGATGTGACTTTGAAGCAACCATCATTTCCATTGAACACTGTGGAACCGCGGCATGCCTTGGTCATTGGACCATGTGGGAGTTGCCAGTTCCTCACAAGGAAACACGACACGGAACGACCTTTTCTCAGCCGGTGTTCATCCTGAGCAACATGTGCTAGTCTTCCAAGTCATACTACTGTCCAACGGATGGGAATTTTTGTATGGTTGTACCTGCACCTTTGTTTGTTCAGCTCTCCACCATCATATGTCGTATTGTTCGTCTGACGTGTTGTTGCAGTCTGCTCGCCTCCACAGGTAACACCTTAAATGCCAGAAAAGAAAGGTAGGTATGTTGCGCCGGTGGACTGCACCCTCACTGATCTGCGCATAAGCCCTGAATGGAAATTCAATATGCGGTTCTCATTTGATGCTATCCTTGCCTCCCTTCCTCCCCGCTTCAGGGTTGGTAGCAAATTCCAGAAGCACGGTCCAGACATATCCACATCCACTCACACCAAAGCGGCCGAAATCACTGCCAAGCTCGCTCGGCTCGCTCGCGTCCCAGTTCCAGATGTATTTGAGTAAGCTTTAGATTCTCATCCACCACCTTCTCTCAATATCCACCTAGGCTCGAGCCTACATGGAGCCCCGATGGATTGTCAGAGGAAACGGCTGCTCAGATCCTCAATGTTTGTGGTCTAAACATACCGGTCAACATGCGTCCCTTGGCCACCCTGTTGCTCTTACGGACTGTGCTTTGTAATCCTTTCGACATGCTCTTGACAACCCTCACCATAATCAATGCCACAATGAATTCCTTGCCAACCTTCATATTCATGATAACTATGATCATCGCTCCCACGGCATTGAGGTATCTTTCTTGTAAACTATTCTGTTGATCTGATATGCTAAGACTTGCCGCAAGGGTATTGGCAAGGAATGAAGTCCATGGTTCAAGCACTCAAGCCGGTCAGCTCTATTGTGACCCGTGTTCGCATTATTCGTTGCGTGAACTCTGTCCCTCAGGAGATTGAAGTCAATCTGAGGCATATAGTTCCCGGAGATGTGGTCACTGTCGCCAGTACAATCTCTCCTCTTTGTCTATCACCTCAAAACTCACATTTTATAGGTGGTGACGTATTCCCTGGAGACTCATTAGCTCTGCAGAAGCCATGGCAGTTACGCAGGCATCACTCATGGGAGAGATGTTGCCAATCGACAAGGCCGTCTGTGTCACTGCCATGGATGAGTCTGAGCAATTCCATCTCTTGCATAATCGTAATGTCTGCTTGGCTGGCACCTCGGTTGCGGCCGGAAATGGTCATGTCGTTGTGGTCTGCACCAGAAAGAACACATAATATGGCTGCCATCGCCAAAGAGCTCAACAAAAAAGGCCAGAAAACGCCACCCAGTTGTGTATAAGGAAAGTTAGCTACGTCCTCTTGCCTTTCATGGGGGTGAGTGCAAATTTGTTTGCCCTCCAATGTATACCAAACTTAATTATACACCGTAGGTGATGGCACCAGCTGTGTTGATCGTCCAAGGAGCAGTTAGTAAGGATTGGAGAGGTGCTGTCATGTTTGCAATCGCGATTGCGGTTGGGATCACTCCAGAAATGCTTCCCATGATAGTTGTAAGCATCTCCTCATTTCTCGGGACCATTGATCGCTCACCCATGATCATGAAGACCTCCAAATTGGCTTTGTCAGCTGTCGGAATCGCCAGGCAGAAGGTTATCGTAAAACGCTTCGGCGCCATCCAAAACTTGGGTGCAGTCAGCATTCTGTGCTCTGACAAGACAGGCACATTGACTACCGACCTTGTTTGTGTGGCGAAATCGGTTAACATCAAAGGCGAACCGTCAGACCTTCCGATCAAGTTGTCATTTATCAACTCCTTACT
Source organism: Boletus barrowsii (assembly GCA_038088775.1). Taxonomy (NCBI): domain Eukaryota; kingdom Fungi; phylum Basidiomycota; class Agaricomycetes; order Boletales; family Boletaceae; genus Boletus; species Boletus barrowsii. Next base: position 2,848 of record JBBPJP010000538.1, on the reverse strand, counting down.
GCAAACTGGATCTCGAAGTCCTATTGACCGTGCAATTCTGGACTATGTTGGCGAAGAAGAGAAGGTTGCCCTCAGTGATGAACTGGACGACTGGTCTAAACTCGGCAAAGTTCTGTTCGACTCCACGCGTCGTATGCTCTCGGTACTCACACACTCCCACTCTGCAGGCACGCAGGAAGCACTGTTAATAACCAAAGGCACCGTGGAGGAAGTCCTAGAGTGATGCATCTCCACTTTGACGTATGAAGGACTTTTGAGGCCGATAGGGAACGTGGAGTTCGACTCATCTTCATCTACCACCTTGACTGAGGGTGGTCGTCTTGACATCCTCAACTCTGCTAAGCGACTGAACGAGGATGGACTCCGCCTGATCGCCGTTGCTGCTTGTAAGACAGTCATCAAAGGACATGCGTCCATCTCTACTGAGGACGAGGAGGACTTGGTTTTCGCTGGTTTTGTCACATTATTGGATCCTTTGAAGCCAGATGTTGCTGAAGCAATCCAGAAACTCGGAAGCTATCATGTCCAAGTATGGTAGCCCACTTCGTCATTGATACTCTGGTTGCATGGAACTGATTGATGTGCTCTAGGTGCGAATTCTCATGGGAGATGTTCCAGCGGTTGCTGCCAAAGTTGCCCGTGACCTTGGCCTCTTCAATTCTGTCAGCCTCTCGAAGGTAACTAATGCATGGTCCCCGAAGGATGAAGAAGCAGCATCTGATATTTGTGAACAACGAATCAAGTTTGATCGTTGCGGGACCTGAGCTTGCCGAACTTGCCAAGGTCACTGAGCTTCTGAGTAAGATGATTGAGCATGCTATTATCTTCGCGAAGCTGTCGCCATATCAAAAACTTGATGTTGTGAAGGCTATGCGAGGTGGCCGCCGCCGCGCAGTAGCGTTCCTGGGAGATGGGGTTAACGATGCTTTGGCTATTCATGGAGCTGATGTTGGGATATCTGTGGATTCGGGAACCGAGATCGCAAAAGAGGCAGCAGACGTTATGCTGTTGGAGAAAAGTCTTGACGTCGTCGCGCAAGGTGTGGTTGACTCGGAAGGCAGGATCACGTATGTTTCTGATCAGTGGCCCTTTCATGAGACTTACGTTTATGAAAAGGCTTTTGAACACTGTCAAATACATCAGGATGGCATGCTTGTCGAACTTTGGTAACATCTTCTCTGTCTTGAGTATGTTCTATGGTCTCGGGGTGGTGACACATTGAACCTATAGTTGCTTCTGCTTGGCTGCCATACCAGTCGATGTTGCCGCTGCAGTTATTGGTCCAGAACTTGCTCTATGACTTCTCCCAGGCATCGATCCCACGGTTGCATTCTTTCTTCTCTTTCCAGATGATGCGCTTATTCACGATAGGACAACGTTGATCCTGAGTATCTTGAGCACCCTAAGGCATGGAGTGCCTGGTCGATCGTTCGACTCATGGTCTGCACAGGTCCTTTCTCCAGTCTGTTCGATACCACTACTTTCTGTATTAACTGGTAAGTATTGTGCCATTTTCATTGTATTCACCTAACTCTGCCGAAGGTTCCACTACAAGATTCGGACGGAGGATTCCCCCCTGGTTCCACTTGCACAAAAAAACTGGTTTTTGGAGGGTCCTCTGACCCAGGTATGGAATCCAGCATGTGGCATGTATCCTGTCTCAACAGTTTCCCGAAAAGCTCTTCATGATTCAGTTCCTCTGAACCCACAAGATTCCTTTCATCCAATTGCAAGCTTCCCTTCCCGTGGTCCTCGTTACTTTCGGGGTGGCTCGTATCTCAATGGCCATCCCGTACGTTGCCAAGCTCAACCCGGCCCTCCAGATGGCGCCTCCTGTACCCATGTTCTACGTGTATTTGGTTGGTACGGTCGCTGGATATGCCTTGGTCGTCCAAGACCATCTATCTGTGGGTGTTCAATGGTGAATGGCTTTAAGAAAGAAAATGTTTCTATCATGACTACGCCGAATTACACGACTAGACCAGATTGGATGGTATGACTATGTATTTGGATCCTGTTGCCATGTTTGTGTTGTTCGACGTGCTCCCACTGGTGGATCCGGGTGCATTAGCATCGATGACTATAAGTATAGTAGAAAGCATGCACAAAGTGTGTAGCTAGACTGGCCACCAGTCTAACTTCCGGAGATGTTGCTCGGGTCTGCGCGTCTTTTTCCCGACTCGGATGAGTCCGGTTTTTCTTTGTCGCCATGCAAGTCCATTTCCTACTGTGACCTGGGTTTTGGCTACAGGCCAGTTACCTATCATTCACTTCCCCATTCGTTGCATCTGACATCTCCTTGTTGCCATGCGAGTCCATAGTCTACTTTGTTCTTTCTTTTGGTGTTGAGTCTGTCGCTCACCCTTCACTATAGCTATCAGATCTAGATACATAGATTGTATAGACTAGAGGTTTATCCAATACGTGACCTGAACCACCAGAAATCGCCAGTGTGACAGATACATCGAGAGGCTGCACAGTGTTACGGTCTATGAAGGGGGTAGTCATTTTCCTTTCACTTTTCATTGACTCTTTCGCTCGCCTTTCCTAGTCTCGCTCTGTCGTCACCATACGTGGTTGTATTCGTAGTGGAGTCGTCCTCCACACTACCAGATACGTTCCCTTGATCTGTTTCCCTTTACGTCTCACACGGCGCCCCGCCCATACCCATATTTAGTCTTTCATTCCGCTTCCGTCCGCAGTCATTCCTTCAGACTTCTTACTGCGGACTGCGCTTTACTGCGCATCTCTTATTTCATATTCACTTACTGCGGACTGCGCCTTACTGCGCATTCCTTATTTCATATTTCTTCCGCAGTCACTACGGACTGCGCTTTACTGCGCATGC
>JBBPJP010000537.1:7118-19977 GCA_038088775.1 Boletus barrowsii | reverse complement strand
ACTCACCCTAGAAACATCAAAGTTCTCTTTCCCCATGATCCAAACAATCAAGTACATACTAAAGTCAGAAATGTAGTTTGGAATGAAGTATTTAGAAGCTTGGAAATATGATTTGTACTATACTTTTGCAATCACTTTATTATTTAGATAGTATCTTGAACTACATCCTAACCCAAAGTTCTGATAAGTTGTGCCAAAGGCACAACCAACGTAATAAAATAAGATTCATTTCTAAAGAAACTCTGATGAGTTGTGCTGAAGGCATAACCAATGTAATAAAATGAGATCCATTTGTACTGAAAAAACTCTGATAAGTTGTGCCAAAGGCACAACCAACATGATAAGAAAATGAGATTTGATTTGTACTGAAGAAACTACAATGATTTGTGCCTTCGGCACAAACAGCTGGGTGAAATGACCTAGTGGAAAGAGAAGGAGAAGGTAAACATGGCAGAAGGAACTCCGGACGTTCCAAATGTTCCGGACTCAGCACATGTAGTCAGTGCAAATGTATCCAGGTCCCTAATTCAACGCATTCAGGCCTACTCATCATCTGAGCAAAATGACAGTGGGAGAAATACACTGATCATAGATTCCGGAGCATCATCCCACATGGTTCCTCACTGGTCCTGGTTCCGAACGTACAGCCTGCTCAATCCACCACGTCTGGTAACCCTCGGAAACAACTCGGAAGCACATGCCATTGGAATCGGAACAGTACCACTCATATCACAGGTCTCTGGAAAGACCTATGAACTAATCCTATCAAATGTTCTCCTAATCCCAGAGTTCCACCTTTCACTCATCTCTATGAACCGACTTGCCTCCACAAACCTTTCCGTGACATTTCCGGCGAACTCCGATGCATGCTACATCCGGAAGGACCGGAACACCATTATGATTGCCAAACATCAAGGGGGCCTATATCATGCAAGGGTTACTCCAAATGAGCAGAAGGAAGCTGCCCATGCAGCTGTTGATGTCAACCTTCTCCATTGTCGAATGGTGTTGGATTTATTCCATACGGTGCAGTCGTACAGCCACCGCTTACTAATCACGTAGTACATTTGTTTCGTCTCGTAGTTAGACACCTCAGCTGGTTTCCCAACCACTGAGGTGAGTACACAGACATTCACAGCTATCTACCTTAGTACTGACTACCATAAACCACTTACTATTCAACAGGTAATATATAGCTGGTTTCCCAACCACTGAGTACTTACTATTCAACAGGTTATGAGCCCTGAACAGTAGGCCTTGGGAACTAGACTCACAAGACTCGGAAATGCCATACGAAGTCCAACTCGGAGATGGCATGAAGATTCAAGTCTCAAGTCTCAATGGGCATGAATGGTCACATTACCACGAGAAGCTAATTTGGGCCGCGCGGGAAGCTCAGCGCGTAACACCAAAAACCAACTATGCTACAGGACTAGCACTCGTGAAAGCTAATCTACAGCCCACCACACTCTCAGAACTGCGCTGCATCACACGCTGGTGACTGCAGTTTGCCAAACAAGTCTGAAGAGAAGCCAAAGCAGGCGAGAAAGTGGATGCAACACCGTGCAGGAGAGTTGACGAAGGCACAGCCGCAGCCTCAGGACTGGGCAAAACGACCACGGATCACCAATGGACTGACGGTGTAAGCCTCACGACCCCGGCAAGCAGCCCACGAGATGACTGTGGGGACCATACCAAGGTTCACCCTCACTCAATAGTCATATTAACTACAAGTACACTATGCCTATAAGCGTGTGACTCGGAAGTCCCTCGCGCAGCCACAGCACAACCCCAGACACATGGAAAGGCCATCAGTGACGAACCGCGTGACTTGGAAGTCCCTCACGCAGCCACAATGCAGCCACCCAAATGCCATTCAACCCAGTCGAAGGGCCAGATGGGCCAAAGGACGACAGTAGGTGGCAGTGCGACCATGGAAGTCCACTGTGCAGCCATGGTCCAGCCCCAACCCCAAACAACAAGTCGGCGAGTTGATGACAAGACCGCTGACACCAAGAACCCGCACACGACATGCACCAAGCCTACAATGCCAGTGGACAGGTCGCAAAACCTACACGACGAGCTGCTCGAGTCGAGAGCTGGCGAGAGAGTTGATGAGGGGAGAGGGATGAGCGGGGAGACTTGCAAAGCAGAGAGAGTGGCGAGCGAAGCTCAATCACCAACCCCACACTTACCTGAGCCCGTCAGCGTACTGATTGAGGGGGAGAGAATGGGTTTGATAACCCAAGGACAATCGACCACAGCTGTCAAAGAAAATGATCAGCACCACGAAATGAGAGTCGAGAACTTACCCGAAGGTTCCCCGGTCCCACCATGGCCACACGACGAGCCCAAAATGTCCTGTGATATGTCGATCGAAGGGGAGAGATTGAGTGCATTAGCACGTGGACAGTCGACGATGAGAGCTGACAAAAACAATCAGTGTGACAAAGAGATTGTCAACGACGTACCTGAAGGTCCCCCAGAACCACCTGATGAACCCATGAACATACCTGACATACCTGTGACGCACTGTGAAGCGTTGATTGAGGGGAAGAGAGGAAGTGTGTGGGCACGTGCACAACTGATGACAGCTGACGAAGAAAACGATCAGCATCGAGAAGCGGAAGTTGAAGACTCACCTGAAGGTTGCCCAATATCGCCTAAGCCACCTGACGAAGCCGCAAACTGCGCAAGTGAACCCCAGAGCATCGAGCTCAAGGGGGAGAGAAGTGAGAGTCCAAGCTTCGAGCCGGAACTTACCAAAGTCGAAGCGGACAGAGCAGGAGTGTCAAGATGTGTCAAGGGCCCTAGTAACATGCTGAAAAAGCCCTATAAAAGGTCAGGACGCGTCAGTGAACCCCAATGTGTCAAGCTCGAGGGGGAGAGAGGAATATATCCGAGTTGTCATGACGTACCTACCGGCGACCAAGCGGACACATTGGGAGCATCCAGACGCCATGAGGACACCAGGGACGATCCAAACGAGCTACCAAACACATCAGAACTCAAGCGCAAAAGGTCAGAGCTGAGTGAAGAGGAGGACTCACCAGAAAGGACTCCAGTTGAGCTAGACCAGCCGGGACACGAAGCGGTCGTGCAACGCGAGTCCCACTGCACCCCAGAACATCCAGAGAGCGAGGAGAATGAGCGCTACGTAGATGTGAACATGCTATGTCGAGGCAGAGACCCAGGAGCCTATAGGTCCACTGGAGATGTCGAGAGTCGTCGAGGGCGATTTGGACCACCAAAACGTTGTTGAAGGTGGCAGATACGATGGGACACACCCTGAGAGCGACATCGAAATGAGCGCGCTATGTCGAGGTAAAAGGCCAGGAGGCCACATAGAGGTCCAGGAGGCAAGCAGGGACATCAAGCGCAATTGCAAGCGCCAAGCGGATGCGGATGGCGTCCACATGGATGGGAGAGGTGGCAGAAAGGGCACCGCAATGAGCATGGCACGGCACGACTCGAAACGAGTTGAAACGGACGCGCTAGCTGAGTACAAGTCGAGTCAGCACGGAAAGTGCGAGCACACAATGACGGGCATACTTGAAGTGTCCATGCCATCTACCCAACATCCCAGATGACCTACCTACCACGCCAACCCACCGCGTCGCCGAGGACGACTCAAATCGAAACCTAAAAGTGTCAATACCACCAAAGGGACTCACCAGGTCACCAAACCACGCTGAGGCCGAATTGGGCGAATCAGACGCGCTGTACACAATGTACATGGACCATAGACGATGGGGAAGAGATCCTAGGGTGCAATATGCGAAGACGGTACCACCAGAGTCGATCGAGGCCAACACGTACACCTAGAGAGTGCAGTCAGTCGCGACTTAACATATATGGACACCGCGCACACACACACTATCGAGATGCACTGAACACGCTTTTTGGACGCGAATACTACTTGTTTAATGGAGCATTTATTGCTAAGTACCATTCCTCTTTACTATTTTTATTTCCTTCCTTCCCACTACTATACACCCACACCTTTGAGGGGGAGTGTTGGATTTATTCCATATGGTGCAGTCGTACAGCCACCGCTTACTAATCATGTAGTACATTTGTTTCGTCTCGTAGTTAGACACCTCAGCTGGTTTCCCAACCACTGAGGTGAGTACACATACATTCACAGCTACCTACCTTAGTACTGACTACCATACAGTACTTACTATTCAACAAATGGGGCATATTTCCATTGATAGGATCCAGAGCATGGTCAAATCTGGACAACTCCAGGGAATCAATACCCTTACCGGAACACCCACATTCTGCGAGGCATGTACACTCGGAAAAATGAAGAAACTTCCATTCCAAGCCCAAGAGGAACGTCGGACCACCCGTCCACTGGAGCTGGTACATACTGTTACGGTCTATGAAGGGGGTAGTCATTTTTCCGTTGTTTTTCCTTGACTCTTTCGCTCGCCTTTCCTAGTCTTGCTCTATTGTCACTGTACATGGTTGTATTCGTAGTGGAGTCGTCCTCCACACCACCAGATACATTCTCTCGATCCGCTTCTCCTTATGGCTCACACGGCACCCCGCCGATACCTTATTTAGACTTTCATTCTATCTCCGTCCGCAGTCGCTTCTTCTGACTTCTCACTGCGGACTGCGCCTTACTGCATATTATTCTTTCTGACTCGACGTCCGCAGTCTTTGTTCCGATGTCATACTGCGGACTACGCTTTACTGTGCTTGCTGCACACCGCAGTATTCTGACTCAATATGCTGCGCATACATACCTCGCACGGACCAGGGGCCTACCATATATATAGTCTTATACTTCTCGACTTCTATTTCCCTCTAAGCTAGTTCTACGCAATATAGCGTTATTCTAGTGACCTTCGAGTCTAGTGAGCCTCTTCAGGTACCTAGATAGAAGAGACCCATTGAGTCTTCACATCGTCTCGAAGATAGACCTCTGTCCTCAGAGATCCTCGTCACTTGTCTCTCTTTTGTCCTACGTTCTTCGACCAGTATCGCAGCACGCTCCGTCACCTCTACGCTGTGTGTTACACATACCAATGTTGAAGGCCCTATAACTCCACAATCATGTGAGGGCTACCAATTTTGGCTGATCATTGTCGATGACTTCAGCCGTTTTCCCTGGATCTACTTCATGAAACACAAAAATGAGGCTCTCCAGATCTACAACCAATGGAAGTCGGATGTCAAAACTCTTCTGCGAACAGAAATTGGACAGGAGGATTTTTCTGAATCCTACACCAAATTCATATGAAGTGATGGTGGAACAGAGTACACCAGCAAGGCCTTCTGAAATCAACTCCAGACCGATGGCACAATCCTTGAAACCTCTGCTCCATATACTCCAGAGCAGAATGGTTTGGCTGAGCGAATAAACCAAACATTGGCCACACTTGCCAACACTATGTTGGAAGAGTCCAAACTCCCAAATTCATTCTGGGCTGATGCCATGTCCACTGCAGCCTATGTTACTGCACACAGTCCAACTTCTGGACTCAACAGAAAGGTACCCTATCAAATCTTCTTCAACCGCCATGTTAATCCGACTCTCTTCCACCCCTTCGGATGTCCAGCCTATGCCTACACACCCAAGGAGCAGCGGGGGGGAAATTCTGATCACATGGGAAGAAATGCATCATGATCGGGTATACACATGGACAACAAGCCTACAAACTCCTTGACATTGAGCATCAGACAATCATCTCCAGCCGTCACGTCACTTTTGGTGATGTAACGCACAGCGTAGAGGTGATGGAGCATGCTGCGATACGGGTTGAAGAATGTAGGACAAAAGAGAGACGAGGGATGAGGATCTCTGAGGATGGAGGTCTATCTTCAAGATGATGCGAAGACTCGATGGGTCTCTTCTATCTAGGTACCTGAAGAGGCTCACTAGACTCGAAGGTCACTAGAATAACACTATATTGCGTAGAACTAGCTTAGAGGGAAAATACATGAAAAGTACGAGACTATATATACAGTAGGCCCCTGGTCCACGCAAGGTATGTATGCGCAGCAAGCGCAGTAAAGCGTAGTCCGCAGTATGAAGTCTGAACAAAGACTGCGGACATCGAGTCAGAAGAAATGATGTGCAGTAAGGCGCAGTCTGCAGTGAGAAGTCTGAAGAAGTGACTGCAGACGGAAACAGAAAGAAAGACTGAATAAGGTATAGGCAGGGCGCCGTGTGAGACATAAAGAGAAACAGATCAAGAGAACGTATCTGGTAGTGTGGAGGACGACTCCACTACAAATACAACCGTGTGCAGTGATGATAGAGTGAGACTAGGAAAGGCGAGCGAAAGAGTCAAGGAACAATAGGGGAAAAATGACTACCCCCTTCGTAGACCGTAACATTACCCCCTTCGTATGGTCGAAGCACCTGTGAGACCCTTACATCCCCTCATCTCCCTTGTTGACTTCGTAGTCGGTAAAGTCCGTGTTGTCAAGGGGGTTGCGGCGAATAGGGCAAAACGAGTCCAAGTGACCCATTTTCCCACAAAGGAGACACTGATGACGAGGACAGAAGGCCTGGATATGGCCAGGAGCGGTGGTGCGACAAAGAGGACACATATAGTGACCACAATCGGCACGTATATGCCCAAGTTCATTACAGGTGAAACATCGGGTGGTGGGGCGAGGGAGAGTGGGAGCGGGATGAGTAGGGAAGTGATCCACATCTATTGGGTTGGTGGAGGAGCCAGGCAACGGCGAGGGCGTCGACGCATCGTCCTTGTTATATCTACCAGCAGAGAGGTTTGGAGTCGGTCCACGTGAAGCTCCTCTGCCTCTCGTACCATGGTTTTCCATAGTTCGGAGCGCGGAGGTGGGAAGTCCGAATGAAAGCTTTCCACCACGCCAAGGGAACTTACGAGGACGTGGGGCGGGGGTTGGTGTGGTAGGATGGGGACGAGCGGGAAAAACGGGCTGCTCTGGGGGAGGAGTGAGCTGTCCGATGAGGAGGGGGATAGAGGAGAGGAAGGTGAGTGCCTCCTCGGGGGCGACGGGAACAGTTCCGCCGCCAGCGCCTCCAGTAGGAGTAGAAACTCTGGATCTGGGAGATGCGTGAGGGGAGGAAGTGATGGGTGGTGGGACTGGAAGTGGTTCGCAGTCGGATGGGGAGTCGGTGGACGAGGCGTCAGAGTCTGGGGTAATGGTGGAGTCATCGGCCCAGAGGGTTTGTCGATGGTCATCGTGATCCCTGGCCCAAGTATCCCGATCCCATGGATGGTTGGGGTCGTTGTCCAGGTAGTATCCCCGGAGGTTGGCGGGTAGCGTGAAAAATATGGGTCGCAGGACATGGGAGAATAGTCCTCTGGGTAGTCCATGGAGGACATCGTTGAATCTGTGATCATGTAGGGCATCAAGGATGAGATCTCAACATTCATGGATGGATTGGGCCATGGCCGCGGTGTAGACAGGCAAAGTCCCATCAGGGAAGAGCTGTGCATGGACGGTTTGAGCGGTGGAGTATGAATGAAAGATGAGGACCAGAGATTTGAGAATTGGTCTATCTCGAAAGGCAGGTATGGAGGGTATGGCAATGTTGGCTGTGGGGTTCTCAAGGATGGAGCAGTAGAGGATTCATTGGGAACGTGCGGGGAGTCGGTGGATACGGACAGGAAGTTGGACGGCATTCAGCGACGATCTGGACATGAGGAGTTCTGGTAGGATGGCGGCGACGTGTAGAGGAGCGAGGGCTCGACTCAAAAGCAAGTGAGGACTGAGGGCTCAGGATGGGGGGAAGGCAACAGGATCCCTGGCCTTATATTCCTCAAGAAGGTCCGCAGCATGTCCTAAATTGGACTCGGGTTCCCAGGTATTTCCGGAGGACAGGTATCCTTTCCACGAAACAAGGTAGTTGCGGCGGCAGGCGGAGCCCCGATGAGATAGGATCTGATCAATTTCGAATTCTTCTTCGCCATCTATGATGTCCGGCGGAAGCGGGATGAAGTTGGGTCCGTGTTCCGCAGTTTCCCGATAGGGGGTTAAAAGCAATGCGTGGAAGGCATTGTGGATTTTCCAAGTGCATGGTAGGCAGAGTTTGTATGAAACAGGTGATATTACCTGTGAGATTTCAAATGGTCCCTTGCAGCGAGGGGCAAGTTTGCGAGAGGGGTAACGGAGTCTCAGGTTGTGGCCCTTGAGCCACACCTTATCTCCTACTTTCCAAGGTTTGAATTTTGATGTAACACGTTGCTTCATGTATCGTTGGGCTTTTTCGTGGGCGGCAGTGGCTTCTTTGCGTGCCTCGTCGAGGTCTCCCAAGCGTTGCTCTAGAGCGGGGAGGAAGGTGGTGGTTCCTAAAGATGGATAGGCCCTTGGCTCATATCCCATCATCAAACTAAATGGAGTCTTTCCCGTTACGGAATGGATGGAACTGTTGTGACAGTACTCCCCCATTGGCAATAGGTCCGACCATCCAGTGGCGTCTCCTTGGCAAAAGATCCGAAGATAGGTTTCCAGTTCCTGATTGACTCGTTCCGTTTCTCCCTCGGTCTGTGGATGGTAGGCGGAGGATCGGAGTGGGTTATAATTGAGTAGCCTCGCTAGTTCTAGAGCGAAGGCTGAGGCAAACTGTGGACCGCGGTCCAAGATACTCTTGTCGTGGAGTCCAAAGCGGGGAAAGACCTTTTTGAAGAAGAGCTGCGCAACACCCTCGGCATCCGCACTCTTGTGAGTTGGGGTGAAAATTACCTCCTTCATAAGGCCATGGTCGACCACGACCATAACTGAATCATATCCTTTAGACGGCGGCAAGTCCGTGATGAGATCGACCGAAAGACATTGAAAGGGACATGTGGAAGCGACCAGAAGAGGGGTGAGAGGCAGGATGGTGGGGTGGGTGTTGACCTTGTTGGCCTGGCAGATGGCACATCCTTGGACGAATCGTCGGACAAATGCCGTCAGACCCGGCCACCAATAGTCACACTGTACCGTGTTAACGGTTCGGTAATAACCGCCATGACCCCCTGCGGGCGAGTCATGGATGATGTGAAGAAGGTCGTTCCGGTGAGCTTCAGGCATGTAAGCCCGATCCTTGAAGTAGAGGATTCCTCCATCAAAACGCCCTTCGTGGATGGAAGAATGAGGGATTCCCGAGGTACCCTCGTGCAGTTGACGTAGCTGGTTGATGACGAAGTCGTCATCGGTGGATGACTGCTCGATAGCAGTCCGGAGGTCGATGTTGATTCACTTTAAAAATAGCTCGCCGGGAAGTAGGGTAACTTCGGCATTATCTACCAAAGTATCCAGGGCGTCCTTCCATGAGAGAGCGTCCGCCGGTCCCATATTGGTTCTGGGTACGTGTTGAAACAGGAGGTCGTAGTCCTGAATCATCAAAAGCCATCTAGCTTGCCACCTAGAAAGCTTGCAGGGGTCCTTGAAGTAGCACAGATTCTTGTGGTCTGTGAGCACAGTCACCGGCCGGTTGGTTCCGGTAAGATAGTGATACCATTCCTCTAGCACGCGTATAACTGCTAGAAGTTCCGTGTCATAAATGTCATAGTTGTGTTCTGCAGGGGAGAACATCTTAGAGATATAGCAACAAGGATGCAGGTCGCTGTTGCCATCCTTTTGCATGAGTATGCCTCCAGAAGCCGTAAGTGAGGTGTTTGTCATAATGAAGAATGATTTTGATGTATCCGGCATCATTAAAACCAGTTTGGATGTGAAGGCCTTTCGGAGGAGGTTGAAAGCCTTCTGTTGCTTGTGCATCCAGGACCACGGCTGCCCTTTCTTCATCAAATCCAAGATCGGCCGAGCGAGTTTGGAGAAGTTCAGAATGAACTTGTGATAGAAGTTGCAGAACCCTATAAATGAGTGGACTGCACGAACCAAAGTGGGAGGTTCCTGAAACAACCCTCAGACTCACACTTAAGTGAAGCTGGTGCTAGGTTGCTTGAACAAGGGAAAAGACGACTAATGAGAAGTGAAGACTAGAGTTGCCTGAGGGGAAAACTCCAAGAGGACAAGACTGAGGTCCTCTTGGCGATGTATTGGGGGTTTATATAGTAAGTACATGTGCACACAGACCAAGCTATGCTATGCTATATATGGTAAGTATCCTTGGTACTGGGTAACATGAGTAACACATGAGGTGTGGCAGCATAGCAATACATGCATGATGCGCATGTATGTGGCAGCACTGGTATGCATAGCCAAACAGGCATGATGCGCATGTTTGGGAGATGAAAGAGAAATGGAAGAGAAGGTAAGTGGAAATGAATAGAAGCGTGACCATGTGAAAGAGAATAGATAGGGGTGAAAAAGAAAAGAAATGTTAAGTCCATTACTGTTAACGAGGTGATCGTAACAGCAGTGGCCATAGGCGGTGAAGGTGGCAATGCCATGAGGGTAAAGGTATTGAAGTGAGACAGCAACTGGGAATGCCCCACACTGTTGCCGAGTGAGGATGAAGAGGAAGATGGGGACTGGGGAGGTTGGTGGCTGGGACCAGTCGGGGCAGTTTGCTGGTGAAATTTGACAAAAGTGCAGCAACATTTGTGGGCAAGGCATTTGGCTGCAAGAAGGGTCAACAAGATGTAGCAGAAAATTGAAGATGACATACCACATGGGTTGGAACCATCGCAGGGAAGAGAGGCTTAGACACACTGGTTGCAAGCCTGCTTGGAGGTGGTCACATGGGACACAGCTGCAGAGCCCTTTCTATGAGTGCCAGTGGTGTTGTTGGGGAGAGGCTTTTCACTGGTGTGACATTTATTGATGTGGCAGGTGTGGCTGCTCAGACATTGTCAGAGATCCACCTCTTATCATACATTTGCAACAAACTTACCTATTCTCTGCACAGAAACTCTCTTGAACACAGAATATGTCTCCAAGGAAAGGAAGACAGGTCTCCTGGGTCTGCATGAGACATGGGGGTATCACCTCCAAACAATGGTGCTTGGTATAGGTAGCCCAGAATGCAGACAGCAGGGCAGCGCATAATTGGAGAGCGTTGGAAGCCATTTCACCATGTAAGCTGAGGTGACGTAGATCAGCAAGAATGGAAGGATTGGATTGCTAAAAGACAATGTCAGTGGTGTAAAGATGACCATTATCAAAGGATGGTACCTCATTGAGTCTATTAGTAAATGCATCTTCCACGCTGGGGGCAGCACAGAGCACTCTCCAGTAATCCACAACAAGCTCATGTCCACCAGGTGTCTTTTGGCCCTTGGGAACAACTTTGAGCATACCAATTGATGCCTCGAGCTGTAGTGACTGCATTGTAGATTTTGTTCTGGGAATAGCCAGTCATATTCTCAGGCTAACCCAAAGACCACAGAGGGACAGGGAGATGACCCATACCCAAAGTTCCACTTCGTTCCTCATTTCAGTGAACACCAAGAAGCAGCCTGTCCTCTTCGTGTTTCATTGGTGGTCTTCAAACCTCAGTGACACCACACTGACTGCCTTTGTGATGGCATTATCACTAGAGCAGCCTCCCCACACTCCAGTCATATTTGGCTAGGCAACTTTCATTACCAAGACTATGTCACTGGACATGAACAAAGTGGGGACGGGAAACTGTTAATCTCACTCACCCTTCTTCTGACCCTCATTCTGACAACAATACGATGGCTGCAACAATACAGACAATGCGATAACAATAATGCGACAATGACACTGATGGCACGTTGTTGTTGATATGTTCTCTCCCACTTTGTGAATGTGTCCTCACCCACCCTTCCTCCTTCCCTCATCCTGACAATGATGCAATGACAGCAATGCCAACAACAACACTGATGACATGTCATTGCTGATGTCACCCTTGCCTTGTGCACACTTTCTCGGCCAATACATTATAATGTACATTGCAATGAAAATGCTCAACAAGAGTTATTCCTACTCTGACTGTCCTGTTCTTCCCATGGGTGGACTTGCGGGTTGGGGCTTGGAAGTTCTCCTTACCTGTGGTGACTGATTCTGTGAATACTGCCAAACCTTTGCACGTGTGATTGTGGACATGTATCATCCCACCAAGAAAATCTGTTATGCTTGTCCCTACCTGGGCCAAGTGTAGCCTTGGATAGATGAGGAGTAATGAGAGCGTCAAGTCAAAAGTACAATGGGGACTTATAGATCAAGGGTTCGATGGTCTGAGAAACTTTGTGGGGTTGTCCACACGAAGGTTCAAGGTTCAAGGGATGCTGGGCTGGTACCAGCAGTTCAAGGGGACATCGCACAGATGTCGACAGTTCAAGGGTTCAAGGATCGGGCTGGTTACCGATAGGTGACAGTCAAGAGCAGTCGATTGCACGAGAGTACAAAGGATACCAAGGAGCTCAAGCATGAGGAAACGCAGGAGCAGTAACTAGGGTTTATATGCATTGAGTATAGAAACCGATGGAAGGTTAAGGGTAGGCATAGAACAATGATGAGTAAGCATGGAATGTGAAGGGCAGATGGACAATCAGTCCTCTGCACAAAGGTGCAGGCAGGTGGGAGACAGGCCCTTTGCATGTAGGTATGAGCATGCATTCAGAGATGGAACATTGGGAGAGGACACCACAGGCAGTGATGATGATGAGCTCCACTAGGACATCTCCCAAAGTTGCCAATGACTTTTGGCACATCAAGGTGGGCACATGGGTAGCAGGCTAAACCTAATCGCCATCATCAGGCAGCTTGAGAGAAGATGATTTACCATCAGGAAGTCTGGCATCTCATTTGCAAGACAGCAGTCCTCATTGATCATTGATCACATGTTTCAGTCAGCATGTGAGGATGGTGCTGACAAATACCATCATATGACTTCCCAAAATGGCAAAACACAAAAGCACGAAAACAAATATATAATGCAACAAACTTGAAAATGTATGCAGAAAAGGAAAGTGAAAAACCAACACAAAAATGA